>JALPQI010022308.1:0-15686 GCA_025490895.1 Thaumatotibia leucotreta
AATAATAGTTTGGGAAGTGATAATATGCCACATGATTACCACCACACTCTTTAGAATATCGTTCACCCCACCGAGCGGCTGCTATTTCGCAGAATTTTATTTTGCCTAATATCACTTCCCAACCAACTTTTCGCAGATGATTCACTTGGTATACCAACATTTACCAAATTATTATTTGCCAACTTTCATTTAGCCGAAGTTTTATTTGGCAACTAGGTTAAGTTAGGTTGGAACATGATAGGTAATACGAGGGTTGCCTTTTATATTTCGGGATTTGAAATTATTATCAAGTTTATACGAATAAAGTTGACTTTATTGTTTTTCAAAATATTCTCCTGTGAGGTCTATGTATTTTTTCATACGGTAGAACCAACTTTGAATACAATCCGATCACTCCGACTGGGACACCTCCAAAACGTGCGTTTTGAACGCGTGGTCGACTGCTTCGGGTGTCAAAAATCGTTGACCACGCAGTTTATTTTTGATGTTTGGGAACAAAAAGAAATCATTGGAAGCCAAATCAGGATTATATGGTGGATGACCCATTAAATCAATATTTTGGGCTTTCAAAAAGGCCGATGTTTGTGCCGACTGGTTTGGACTCGCATTATCGCGGTGCAGTATAATTCGTTTTCGGCGATTGGCTTCCCTGAATTTTTCAATCATCTCTGGCAAGCAAATGGTTATGTACCATTCAGAAGTAACTGTTTTACCTTTTTCCAGAGGAACGGTCGCAATATACCCGGTTTTTTCAAAGAAACAGGCAACCAATTGTTTTGCAGTACTTCGTGCACGAACAACTTTTGTTGGATTTTGTTCGCTTTGAAAGACCCACACTGTCGACTGCTGCTTATTTTCGCGTTCATATGGGTAGATCTACGATTCGTCACCTGTGACAATATCGTAGACATATTTTGAAGTTCCGCCGTTGTATTTTTTAAGCTTATCTTTGCACCAATCCACGCGAGTCTGTTTTTGATCACCGATCAAATTATGTGGTAACCACCGCAAAAAAAATTTTTGTTCGCTAAATGGTCATACAATTTCTTTGTATGCTGGTCCCATTAATGTCCAAGAACGTCTCAATCTCTCGATATGTCACGTGATGATCTTGCAATATTAATTCACGCACAGCGTCTATGTTTTTCGGGACAACCACTGATTTTGGACGACCTTCGCGGAACTCGTCCTCAAGCAAATTTCAGCCACGAACAAAGTCTGCAAACCAACGATAAACACTCGTCCTTGATGGTGCTTTATCTCCAAAAGTTGAAAAAAATTCTGCTATGCACTGTTGCTGACTGAGGCCGCGGCGAAAAACGTAAAAAATAATCGCCCGAAAATGTTCTTCAGTTAATTCCGTGATAGCCCGATGCGATATTTTTTCAATCAACTGTTAAAAACAAAATACGATCAGTGACAAAACTCTTTTTTCTTTATTTTGCCGCCAAAACGTTTGAACTATACTTTTTAAAACTCATTTGACAGATGGCAACCCTAGTTCGTTCAAATCCCGAAATATAAAAGGCATCCTATGTATGCGAAAGATACGTTGCGGAATATTGGTTTGCCATGTGATGATTCTGCCAAATGAAACTATGGGAGCTGGAGCAGTTTGGGAAGTGATAATATGCCATAAAATTACCACCACGCTCTATAGAATATCATTCACCCATCGAGCGGGTGTCTTGTTGTACATAGTTGCTCTTCTTAATAAAATCAGGGATAGCCCCAACAAGTTCGTCTTTAAAAGATGTGTATTGTGAATACTTTGCTGGCGGAACTAATCGTTGTTAATGACTTTCCTTAGTGTTTTCTATCTGTATTTGTATTTATGTATGTGCATAGTTATTTATATACCTATGTACATATATTACGTATAATTATATTATCTATTGTAATAATATTTTCAGTATTGTATCGCTTGCTATTTTATTCATTGTCTATTTGCTTCTCTTGCACCGCTCACAGTTTCTCGGTTTCGCCCAATGGTTGACTGGTAGAGAATGCTTCATAGCATTCAGTTCGCCTTTTATATGATTTTTATTTTTGAGCAACAAAAAATAAATGAAATAGTTATATGAAGTGTCGTTATATTCAATTGAAATAGTTAAATGAAGAGATAACACATTACACACCCGGAAATCTTTGCCTGGAAAATCTCCGTCATAGAGGCTTTTAATATTAGCCAATACAAAAGGACGGACGGCAGGACATACGAGCAGAAATCGTGGGCCGGTTTGTGGTTGTGGCCACGTTGTGGCTAGGCGGGTCACTGCCAAAATGTAAAACTGTGTAATTCAAATAATAGTAAAACTAATTTTAAGTCAGAAAAGAGCGCCGTTAGTTGAAAAAATACTTAATTTATTTTTTATTGTGTTTGTAATAAAATTTTGTTTTTAAAACAATGTGTTCAGTACACTTTTTCTATTCTGTTCTAGACTTTTTAATTAGAAGTGAAAAGTATGCAATCTTATCAAAGAATTTCATGAAAAATTAAACTTTTGACACAAACAGGTAACAAAAATATTTTCAGTATAGGGGGCGCTTTTTTCAGTCAAAAATTTTACCTACATTAATAATTTGTTAATTTCTACTGTTTTTCTGTGTATTCGCAACAATTAAATAAACTTTTTCTTTATATTTACATATATTTTTTTATCTTTATATCTAAATATAACCAAAAATTAAAGGATTTTATTTTAGTTAAGTACTTTTTTTATTAAACTAAGTTTTTCGGTGTCCTAAGTTATATCATTGCACTATTTGGCTGCAGTACTGTGGGCAGCCGTAGCGCGATGGGTGTGGTGTACCCGTGGTTATTCGTTGTGTATTCAAATAGCTTAGTTTCCAAATTAGTACGAAGATTAGTACTACTAAACTTGCCTTAACCTAATTACCTATAGGATGTTTTTTATTTACAGTGAAATGTAAGTGAAGCTTATTCAGATCTCATATAATTATTTTTTCTGAGAAACTACTGTCTTAAATGTTATTTAGTTATTAAAAAAATAAGTTTAAGTACCGAAAAAGTATATTACAACAATATCGATATGTTTGGTTAGTCACATGAGATTAACTTTTATACTAATCTCAAGGTTCTCTCTCACTTATTATTTCATTTATATTGTATGAAAACCAAAAGTTTTTTTTTTTCAATGTAACATCAGGCGATGTGATGCAGTCTGAAGTAATCAGATCTGTCCAATTTAACGGATAACAAAAAACATCTCGTATTGTTAACACGAGTACGGAAATGTCAAGAAAAAATAAGATATACCTACAAATAGGTATGTTTAAGTAAATGAAAACGAGACTAGGTCTATTTGTGTAAAATTGTCCCTTGGTGTTAGTTTATTTATTAACTTAAGCTGACCATAAATCATAAGTAGTATTATTTTTTTTTAATCTCACACGTTACCTAATTTGTCTACATTATCTTTAATTTTCTAACAGTAGGCGAAACATGATATTTTTATGTACATTATTCAGACAAAAACGGATTTCTTACGTAATTTTTATTTACGCAACAAATGGCCCTTATTACTTTAGCGTTTTTCGAAAACTGGCGAATCCGTATATTTTACAATTCCCTACTTAAACGGCCAACTACTTAAGATCCATCTTCACTCTACTTTTTGTAACAAAAAGACGCGAAACCAAATATTTTGAAAGGCCAAAGTAGGCTGGCGAAGCGTGAAAAATAAATTAATCGTACTGCGTTGAAAAGATCCGATTTAGGACGTAAAAAACTTTGATATTAATAGTTAAGATGATAATTATATCATCTTACATTACAAATATACGCTGGCTGCTGCAATCATTACATCATACGTGCTGACATCCGTGGCTTCGAATCACACCGCGGGTGAAGATGTATTCAGACCAAACGAGCATTTGCTATTCTAACCCCCTACTCTACGAAATAAGATCGTTACACAAAACGTGATTATTGAATGATTTCGTAGAGTAGGGGATAGAATAGGGAATGCTCGTTTGGTCTGAATGCACCTTAATGGTTAACTAGATCTTTTTCGTTAGTATTTCACATCAATAATATAAGTGAAGTTGAATCGGCAATGGGCAGGGTACAAATTTTGAAGTACCGATGGCCGTTGGGGCAAGAAGACTCGAATGGAGACCGTACTGGCAAAGCATGCTTTACCAGTACGTGGCAGTATTTAACATGTCGAATCATTTCAAATGTAAGCTTCACCCGTTTTAAATGTAAGCTTGTCAGACGGTATGTTTTTTTACTATCACAGCAAATATGACGGGTTCAGTTCTAGCACTCGTCAACAAAATTAAAATAGCCATGATGTTGTCCAACCTTCGTTAGAAGAGGAACCAGAAGAAGAATGAAAATGGGTCAAACGCAAATCCTAGTTCGGAGTCTTTCCAGTGGACAATCTAAAAGTTAAGGCCTATAAGCTTAATTTTCTTATGAAAGCCTTATCTTCATTAAAACGTACTTATTTTTATTGCGTTGTATGATAATAATCATTACTACCTGTCCACAGGCTGTTAACTATCGACCACAGGAAATAAAAAGTACGTCTTCAGCTGAACTGTAGACTGCAGAGCCCCTCTTTCTTGTGGCCAATAGTGAGCAACTGGTAGGAGTGTAATCGTGATTTTTATCATACAATTCAATAGGAAAGAAGTGCCTTTAAATGACAAGAAGGGTTTAATAACTAAATTAATTCTCATAGCCCTTAATTTTTACAATGTCCACCGGAAAGACTCATAACATGATTTTGAGTTTGACCCAAATTGTGTAATCTTCCTTATTCTCATCCACACTGCTCTGACAAATCAACCAAGTCCCCTTTAACATATCGAATCATTTACCAATATGCCTTGTTATTTCCCGTTTTAAATGTAACCTTGTTAGACGGAATGTTCATGTAATATCACAATAATGAACCTCTAATCCGCCCCGTGTAAAGGATTACGTTTCATTACACTGTTTTAATGAAGGTTTGTGTTTCATTACTTCATTATTTACAAATATTGTGTTAGCTTGTTTTTCCATGGAAATGTAAATTCCGCGGTTCTGGTTCCATTTTGTTGTAGAAAATCGTGTGGCTTTAGTTTGGCTAGGATTCAACTCACTTTGAGGCGTACTGGCCTGACCGCGAGTTACTAAGCTATGCACTATGGACTATAAACACGATCAAAAAATACGCACTACCGTGTAAAAAAAGAGACGCGGCGATACTCGCCCGGCGGTGATAGCTAATAGCTGGCCTACTACCGCGAAAAATGAAATTCGAAAATTTCGAGGATTTTCTCTGTTACTCAAACGAAGGCGTCATTAGAGTGAGAGAGACATTTCCTCGAAATCAACGAATTTCATTTTTCGCGGTAGTAGTTCGCGGTGAGACCAGTACCATAGACAGAGGTGATAATATCACCTGAGACATTTAGAGAGGTATTTATACAGCCACTATGCGTGAAATGTTTCGGAGAGCCTAGGTCTCCATTATCAAGCACTGAGCTGAACACGACAAGCGACTAGCAAGCGCGGTGCGGCCCACCGCCGAAACATTTCGCGCGTAGTGACCAAATACACGTGTTGCTTACTTTAAATTAAACCCGGAAATACAATGTATCCGATGTCATGTGCTAAGCTAATATGTAAAGAGATTTCATGTATTTATTTCACACCTAGGACTGCAAACAAAGTCACACAGTCTTTTGTTTTGAAACGTCAAATTGTGAAGTTAATGTCTATACTACCAGCCCAGGTAAAAGGATACCTCAAACAGGCGAGAATTTTTCTTTCTGTTTTACGATACTGTATTATTGGTTTATTTACAAATTAAATAGTATGGTTCGGCAAAATCAGTTGGTTTTATTTCATGGCAAGTTTGAGAAAAGCGCTATACAAATCTCGGCGAGAAACAGGTTTACAGGCAGCGTATCCCTATCTGGCCTCAGTTCCTTCGGCCAGATATATCTACTTGGCCTGTAACCCTTCGTTTCCTGTCCTCGGTAGTAATGTACAATATAGTTATTATGTCCTGCAAAAGTTTAAATTCAGGTATATATTATATAGTATGTTGTTCCACTTGTTACTTAGGAATTTAGGACGCTACTTACATTAACTACACTAATATTTACCAATAGTATTTAACTATGGTAATACGATTTAATACAAGTATGCTAGATGCTAAACTGAACTATTATAGGTTAAGGTTTAAAATCTATATATGATACACGACTTTTAAATTAATAACATACATATACAGTATGTCGTTTTGTGAGTACCGATTAAAATATACGCATAAATCATTTTATTAGTGGATGTAAACAAAGGGTTTCCACTGCATTCAATAAATCCTCATGTATTATTATATAAATTGTTATAACACATTCATCATATTAAAAGTTCCAATAAAACTTTGGTAACATTATACTTCGTGTCAACAATATAACAGAAATATCAACGATGAACCGATACTGTCAAAATATCGTGTTGTTCGGTGTAAACGAGCTTTATGTCGGTCTCTGCTGTTAACTGGAGATTCGATAATAAAATGTGCGATAAACACTGATTCGATACAAGAAAGAAAAAAACAGCAGATAGATTATAAGCACTTAGGTCAGCTTATGCAAATTTACGTCTTCGGCCATCATTGCTCACCAGTGTGCAAATTACGGAAAACTGAAAAATTAAAATAAATAGGGACCTAATTATTATTATAATTTAGTCTTCCTATATGTATACTACCTTCAATTTGTCAAATTTCTTTAACAAGGGCATTTTAAAACAACTGTAAAAATACGAGTAAGTTATAAATAAATATTACTTTTTATCACAATTTCAATTCTAACTGAATAAGTAGAGTACTTTTTTATTTTAGTCTATTATAGGTACAAGGTGTCCATGAGGAAAGGGAAAAATTCTAACAGCATATTCATGAGACTAAAAATAGCAAAAAATGTGAAATGAGTTTTGGTGAAATCTGCAAAAAAAAAAATTCTTTTTAGTTTTTTTTGATATTTTGAATGCCTCAATAAACAAAAAAACGATTTTACTGATCAAACTATCACAAAAAATTGAATTTAAAGTTTTTTTTTACATTTACTAGGTTTTTTTTTGTTCATTAGATGTCTTTCAATTAAGTGTGACAAGGCTAAGACAACTTTGTCACAAAAATGACAACATGGTAACGTTTCTTAAAATGCGTTTATCATAGCGTAACGGTCTAAGACGGTTTTAAGCAAAAATCAAATTTTCTCTTAAAATAAACTGAATCCAGAAAACTTCATACGACATTTTTAACTTCAAATTTGGTCAGATATACGCTGTTGAATTTTTTCCCTTTCCTCATGGGCACATTGTATATATGTGTATTTGTGAGGGTATGGGACTTAACTGATGTGTACATTTCTTACTTAATGAATACATAATATCCAAGCGACTGGATCAAATAGGTACCGTGTTGGAATGAAAATTGCATCCTAGTTCTGGTTCTGTGGCTATAACCATCATGGTTTATAGTAGCTAACCTACTGTATTTGGTTCAACTGTAAAGACACTTAAATGCGCCGTACAAATTATGACAATTGGTACGGATGCTTATGACGGGTTGTTTTTATTGCCGATGGCTTCAAATTTAATTCGTTTCATGTTGCCGAAATACATTTTGCTGACAGTTTATTTACCTATACACTTTTTGTGTATAGATATTGTGAATATAATATATCATTTTTATAATTTTTTTGAAATGTATCATAAAGCACGGAGACACATACATTACATAGGTACATAAAAAGGACATACAACTATACGTACAGTTATAAATTTTACTAATATTATAGGAGAAATCAGAACATTTAAATCTACCTTATTTTAATATTTATTCCATATTATTTCTCCACAATCCTTATTTTTCAGTACAGTGGTGCTTTTTACGCACAAATACGAGAAGTTGTTAATTTCTTGTCAGGTCTTCGGAGGACCATCTGCAGGTACTGAAAAATGTCACGTAATACACGTGCGAAAATAATTATGATTCTAATCCCACAATGTCGTAACAGATGAGCTTACCATAGAAAAAATTAACTGCGAAAGGCTCTGGTTATCACGGGATTCGAACCCGCTTCCTCTAGATTGTAAAAAGTAGCACCAACATCAATTTGTTTTATAATTAAACAAATTGATGTTGGTGTTACTTTTTTACAATGCGGATAATCCCACAATGTGGTAACAGATGTTTTACCATAGAAAAATCAACTGCGAAAGACTCTTGTTGTCACGGGGTTCGAACCCGCTTCCTCTAGATTGTAAAAAAGTAACACCAACATCAATTTGTTTAATTATAAAACAAATTGATGTTTTCTAAACATGAATTGTGTTTCTGTTTATCGCCACTCGTTTCGAGCTTCACTTTTTTTGCTTTTGTATCATAATGTACCTACCTACTACATTTACTACCAAGAACATTGTTTAGTAATTGATGATTACCACAGTTTTCAGAACGTGTTTTTGAGGACAAGCCATTTGGAGATTAAAGTCTGTGTAGTCTGAGTACCTATCTTTTCCTGGAACCCATTTGACAAGCATAGCGTAAGCTTTTTCACGGAACTGAAAGCCTTTTAACGAAAAACAATTTAGAATAAGTCCTAAAAATTTAAAACAGTACCTTCGTGGGAAGGAATATTAATTGGGTCTGTACTATTTTCAGTGCCAATAAATTAGTGAAAACAGCAAACTTTGATGATTTTTGTGACAGAAAATGAGGAGTTTAATTTTAATCAGCGCAGTAACAACATATATATTCTTACGTGTTGGAATCGATTTTGTAGAAAAATCTCGAAATAGCCCAAAAAATTAAAATGTTTTGTACTATTCATATGAAGGGTCCACGGAAAGAACATGTCTAGTAAATTCAAATTACAGAAGGAAAAACCACATTACTTTTAACAGAATAAGGTGTGAATTTGCCCCGATTTTTTAAGCACTGGATATGTTTTTTTCCGGGTATCCTTCATATAGTACTCAATATTTTATGTAATTAACAATATCGTATTTTAAAATTACTCCATTAACAAAGAATTTATATACGAACGAAGAACGAAAAAGAATGAAGTTAGAACCGTTCCTTTGTATGGCGAAAAAACCGGTATCCAATCCATGCTTACTTGCTTCAACAACCAACAAAGAAAAAAACTGAAGAGGTTGCGGCTGCTTTTAAGTATATTTCTCTTAAATCCATTTGACAATACACGCAAGAAGCGTCCTAAAGAAACGGAAGGCATTTCTCAGACACCTCAGTACCATACTTCCAGTACCACAGTAGTCAAAATTGCGTAAACCTATTCGCAGTGCATCTCTCTCCTACCAATGCACAACAAGCGAGACGCACTGAGGCTTTTCACAAATCTTAGCGACTAGGTACTGCCAGTGTAATCTTATTGTAAGGGTACAGACACGAAAACAAATCACAATTCATTCTGTATTCACGCAACTTACGCACACCCTCTACAATAAAACCGACGGAGTCTTAATAATTTATAAAATGCGTACACTAGGGTCGTACTAGCAACCGCAGTTCTACTTTATGAGGTTTGAAAAATACAGGATAAAACATCGAATCAACTATCGTTGCTATCGCCTACAGACCTACATTTTTGGTGATATTTTAGACACTGACTAATATCCGAATCACAAAAAAAATCAGGTAAGTAGGTACCTAACCATACTTTACCATACAAATTTAAAAAAATAGTAGGCAAATTAGTGATCCTCAGGATGGCGGGTGTACATCAACGAATGTAGTTATGGTGCGCCAAGATTCGAGCAATGTGCTTTTTTTAACTCCGAAGAATACTTGAGAAAATAGTGATGTTGGCACATTTCTAGTTCTAGTTCCATCTAATGCCTACCTACTCAGACGTGAAAGTACTATTTAAGGTTTGAAATAGTAAACACGCAGACGCGTTTTACATGTGATATTGCTATACCATATAGTCAGGTGTTTATAATTTATTGTATCCAACTTCAAATTACTCGTACTCTTTAAAGGCTCTTTGATTTTGTTTGTGCATCATGCACGTGGAATATCATTGTGGGCACTAACCTTAAGCAGTACCTTCACCCTTGCAGGCATTAGATACTGAAAATGTGCCCCCCAGCCTGACGTCAGAATAGCGGGAATGATTATTTTCTTAAAAATCTCTGTAGTTTAAAGAGCACATTGCTCGAATTTTGGCCCCATTTGGCATATTGCTAGCACTAACATCCCGACATATACCGGAGCTCGATCCATTGATGTACACCAGGACATTGATTTTCTTCTCTCCTGCCTCGGCAAAATGCATGTAACAGCTTCGGTTTAAGAATCACTAGGAGATTGAGGCAAAATTTTTGTAATAATTTTTGGTAATGTTATTTTCTCAAAAATGCAATGAAATATTGTCTTTACGTTCCTCAAAATAGACCCGAGTCTATTTTAAGGAACGTAAAGACAATAATCGGAAGTATCGCTTTTAGAGCGCAATAACTCACTGGGATGGAAATGAAAATTCTTAACACTTTTCACATAGCCAGCAAAGTAACTTTTTTTTAATTTCGACAACATTGTCATTGTTTTATTTTTGTATTTCTTTGTATGTTTGAGAAAAGCACTATACATGCCTACCAATACCAACTTGGCCGAAGATCCTCATTTTCCCGGCCTCTGATGTACATAATGTACTATTATTACATACCCTAATATAATCCCAATAAGTTATGTATATTTTAATGACAAATGATAAAAAAAACATAATCACACAAGTACACTTCTGTCCCACACTAGCGATTGTATAAAAAGGGTAACCGTAAATCCCTGGGCATAGAGTTGTGGTCATGGACCGTCGTTGTCGGAAAAATACGATCGACCCTTTTCACTGGCCGGGGTAAGTGTGATATTACCTGCAACACTATTCTTTTCAAGCGCGAACAGAATAATCACTTGTGAATTAACAAATTTTCTGTATTATTTTAGGGAAGCCTAATCACGTATGGCCGTGTGGTGATGGCAGTAAGAATACTTTTGTCACCATCCCAATTCCTCTTGCGGGGGTCGTAAGCGTCGATTAAGGGATTGAAGTGTCACTGACCATTATTTGATAAAAGATTGATGATGGGCAGCAGCGTCATCATAGTGGACACATTGCTGCGATCGCCAATCCACTTTTCCAGCGTGGCGATTATGGGCATTTACCGCCTAATGCGTCTTTACGCATAGTTAATAGAAGAGGCCTACGTCCAGCAGTAGACTAACATAGGCTGATGATGATAATCGCGTATAACCTTCACGTTACAATTATGTAAGTGGGGTGCTGAATTGGAGCGAATATATTTTTATGGATCAAATCAGATTTTTTTTTTTGAAAAATATAACAGCATATTTAAAATTATTCATATTTTTTTAGTATCAACGTAAAAATATATCTGCCAACGTGTTTCACGATATGTGTCAAAGACGTCAAATCTCATGGAAGGTCAGCCATATTTGTTTGCATATTTTTTTGTATTCTACTGACAAAAGGCGTAGAAATCATAAAATTGGGAACCTCTGACATAAGTACTTCCAAAATCTTCACTTAACGTCTAAACGTTATTATTTTGAGTCCACTGTTGCATTATTTCGAATGCTATGTTTGTTTTGTTCAAACATTTTCGTGGAAATGTTTATTTATGAGATACCAAATATTATTTACGCTTCGCGTACTCTTTTGTACTGCGTAAGATCCGCTTACCTAACAAAAATGTATATTTTATTATGTAGGTCTGTACAACTAAGTACATTTCCCTGCGCGTCGTAACTACCCGGATTTTAGTACTTGGGTACTGTTTAAAGAGCTTTTCAGTACGTAATTTTAAATAAATTAAAGATTAACTGCAACACTATTATCAAATTAGCTGTCGATACATTGGTGTATACATGTGTTCATGACAGAAACAACTTTACCTATGGAACTCACATCGTAATTAAAAAAATAGCCTTTCCATATAAAGCGGTCCCACCGGTTGCTCAACTTTTCAAGGGAAGTGTTTTTTTTTTCGAGATTTGGATTTGAATCTTATAAGGAAAGTTGTTCGTTATCATGAGCGCATGCATACCCTAAAGGGTCGGCAACAATTTTGAAAACACCCTGTATAAAGAAATGTTCTCAGTTCTCATCTGGATCAAATATGGAACCATCAGCAACCTGTTTGCTGATTTAATACCGACAGTGCTACAACTAATTAATGAGTAGATAAATACATTATTATTTAACACTGCACATAATATTAGGAGGTAAATGCCCATAATCGCCACGCTGGGCAAGCGGATTGGCGATCGCAGTAATGTGTCCACTATGATGACGCTGCTACCCGTCATCAATGAAATCAAAGAATGTCATTGACACTTCAATCCCTTACTCGACTCTAACAACGCCCGCTCGAAGAGTTGTGGTGGTGACAAATGTACCTATTCTTACTGCCGTTTCAAGACCCTTATGGTATTATATTGTAATAGTTTATATACTTACTCAAAGCATAGTATTAATTTACTCCTAAGCGAGCGTATCTAGATTCTAGATTAACTTTTAACTAGGAAGTTTAATTTACAAAGAACTAAGCAAAGACTCTTGGCTCTGACATCGGAAGAAATTAAAAAACTTCTTCAAGTGCCAGGTGCAGGGCACTACGGAGATCTTTCATAGTTTTCGATTCAAGCCATTTTATCTTTGAAATGCTTTGAATTAAACATATAAGAAGAAAGCCTATGAAATTAGAAGTTTTGGATATATTTTGGAGAGTTACCACATTTAAAACATTGCCCGGAAATTTATATTTTTAGTTCTTTTGTCGGGACTCTTCCAGCCAGATGAGTAATGTGTTTTGTTTTAATATGATTAGAGATAAGGTAAGCAATCATGATGCGTCATTTAATATATCAGTTCACTGCGGGACAAAAGCCGCTCCTATTACCTAAGGTATGGACGCATCAGAAAGTTAATGCCCATAATCGTCAAGCAGCATGGTCCTGCTGCCCATCATCAATGTTAAATCATTGAATGTCCAGGAATACTTCAATCCCTTAGCTGACTCCTACGACACAGGAAAAGTTGGGGTAGTGGCAAATGTATTACTGGGTCGCGTTTTATAAAGTTACAATTTACAATTTCGCTGTTTGCCTCTCTTTCTAGCCAACATGTGCGTGCGTTAGAGAGGCAAACAGCGAAATTGTAAATTGTAACTTTATAAAACGCGACCCTGGCGTCAAAAACTTCAATTACCTAGCATTTTTAAGGACTTCTCAGAATATGTCACCCTTAGTTACAGTTTCTCTGAATATGAACTATTAAGGGTGACAATTGTATACCAGTAATTGGAGTTCGAGGCCAACGAAACTACGACAGATGCGTTATTGTCAAATCTGTCAAAGTCTCTTATGTCATTGTCAAATAAAGTTTTCAGGCATCCACAACCTTTTTGTTATTTAATTAATTTATTTGAAATAATTCCTAATAAAAACATTATACCTCCGTAATGTTTGTACGCCATTTTATTTAATATGACTCTCACAACTAAGATTTTCTTAAAAACACGTAAATACCTAAAAACTTTTCTTTTCTCTTAACTAACATAGAAATGACAAAATTTTCTTGTAAAGAACTTAAAATGATAAGAGCCAACGTTTCAATGCCTATTTTAAAAAGAAGTTGAATTACCAGTGAACACAAACGACAGCGTGCCATATTTATTAAGACTGTATGGTTAAATTACTAAGCTCCCTGCCTTATTACGGGTTAAAATTATGGGAAAGCAATTTGGAAATGTATAATGAAATCATTTTTTGTATTTTATTTGTTATTTGTTTTCTTCATTAGGTACTTATCCTCCTGAGCCCTGGGTAAAAATCGAATACACTCCCATAAAAGCCTAAACATGGCTGAACCAAGTGGGTCACCTTGTTAACACCCCACGGAAGAAAACAAAACGTTAGATCTGTATGATAATTTAAATGAAGAACTATAACACTGCCAAAGAAATTTGTAGGTCAAAGGAATTTTACGAATACGAAATGTGAACATAAAGCACGCTACAATATATTATTCTGCAATTTTCTAAACGTATGCAGAAATAGGGTTTTAATTTATGTGTAGTTAAATTGCTGTACCAAATGTTATTAACACCTGAGGTTATTAACACCCTACCAGCGCAATACCAACTTTGTTACTAATAATTGCGGATAATTAAGTTTTTATTAAAATATCTCATATTTACGTGAAAATAAGTAAATAATATTGTTTCTTTAAATTAAAGAATTAAAATTATCAATAAATAAGATACCTCAACGTCTGTTTTTAGAAAATAAGGATTTACTATTGTAAGAACATTTCATTGTTGTGGCAATATTTTCTTAGATTCTTTGGCCTCGAACTCCAATTAGTGGTTTAGTAATAATCCAAAGAGGAAACAGGGCACGTATCAATGACTGTCACATCCAGAGGCTGGGAGTTGGTAAACTGCATTAAGCATAGTTTACTCGCGATCACATAGGATATAACAGCAGTGGGCAGCGGTGGACTAACATATTTCAGCAATAAAGAAACAGGAATATTTGATAATATAAATAGTAATATTTTCTTCGGTTGCCGTGATGTTTTGTGATGATTTCGCATAGGTATATTAATTAAATTTAACTGCATCGCGACGTTTCGAACACTTTACAGGGTTCGTGGTCAGTGGGCGACTATAGTTTAGTAGTCTTAAAGGAAAACTTCGGTATTTTTCCTTTGGTACAGTATATGATATATTTAAATTTATAGTCTTAAAGGTTTAAATGAGTAAATATCACAATATTCATAATAAAGAACATTTTATCAGCCTCACAGAGTAGAGCAAAAAATAGTCTGACCACTTCTGTCGATTACATTTGTATGAGGAATTTCTATCTTTATTACGAGTTCCACGTTAATAAATAATTAAATACGAGGAATACTCCGAAAAAAAACGGCTGCTCATATTTTAGACAAGCGACCAGATAAAATGGTCCAAAAGCTATCTAAAGCGAAACGTTATAAATCATTATTTTGTCCTGTTTATGTGTAATGATTCTTCCATCATCATCATCACAAATTTAAGAGCTTTGCTCTTGTCGGCGGAGTTCTCGCCACTCTGCCCTTATCTCTGCTACTGTTTTGAGCTATTTAGCCGTCATTACTTTAAGTTTCTCTTTGGCTTGATCTAAAAATGCACATCTTGGCCTTCCTCTCTCTCTTATTTTTTCAATTCTGCCTTCAATTATGGTCTTTATAAGGTCGTAATGACGTATCAGGTGCCCGAACATGTTTCCTCTTCTGTTCTCTATCGTTTTCGACAGGCTTCTGGTCTCACCTACTAAGTTTAGAATTTAGTAGGTAATGAATCTCATTCTTATAAAAAAACCAATTCCTGCGTGAAAAATATCTTGACACAATTTATACTTGATAGCGCGGATAAACAAGCTGTTTATATCTCCTCTGGGGCAAAGTTGCGCAGACGGTGGCACTTTCTAAACTACGGTGACAGACGCTGCAACCGGAGACTTGTTATTAATTTGATCCTAGATACACTGCCCAGATGAGAGTCTGCAATTGCCTTGGAACTAACTTGTTTGGCATTGTTCCGGTCGCTATTGTGCTGTGTTTGGAAC
>JALPQI010022309.1:0-17686 GCA_025490895.1 Thaumatotibia leucotreta
GATGGCCGTTGGAACGGATAGGTTCTCGAGTGGCGGACACGTACCTACCGGAAGGCACAAGGCGGACTGATGACCTGGTGAAGGTCGCAGGAGTCCGCTGGATGCTAGCGCCGGAGATCTGGTCATTGTGGCAATCTTTGAGGGAGGCCTATGCCCTGCAATGGACGTCTTTCGCCTAATATGATGATGATATTGTTCCATACAAGGCGATAATGCCGCGTGACACGCTTGGTACGCCCATAAGTTTTCTCGTTATGTCCCTTCAAGTTGTTTTGAGATTTGCAGAAGCTCCGAAGTGCATGGAGCACAATGGTTCGTCCTTATCCTCTTTGCGGGACGCGTTTATTTGGACTTTTTGTTGTAGCTTCGGAACAGTTGGTCGCGCGGCACGTACGCTCGCTCGTCGCGAACGCGTTTAGAATTCAATATCCCTATTTCACGTACCCGTCTTTTGCACATACGTTAAACAACCTACAGATGCTCCGGCTTTGTGTAACCTATTGTTGATATTCAGCTGATAGTGCATGGGTTGCAGCGTGTGTACCTTGCTTTATTTGCTTACAGCCATTGTCCTTAATTGAAAGCAGTCGCCGCTACAAGAAACTTTAACGACTAATTTAATATAGGTACTTATGTAAATATGTAATAATTCTTGATGTACTAAGTTTATTTCTTTTGAATAGGTATCTCGT
Source organism: Thaumatotibia leucotreta (assembly GCA_025490895.1). Lineage (NCBI taxonomy): Eukaryota > Metazoa > Arthropoda > Insecta > Lepidoptera > Tortricidae > Thaumatotibia > Thaumatotibia leucotreta. The sequence goes on from JALPQI010022309.1 coordinate 693, forward strand.
ACAGAAAAGCAGTTTAAAATGTTGCTTCATTCATATTTACTGAGAAAAATGATCGCTATCAGCTTTTATGTACTAGGTCGCTTCGTTTTACTTAGCACAGTAAAGGTTGTATTAAAATCCTGTAGATACAACTTTTCTTTTTTAATTGCGCGGTTAGGAAATCCTACTCGTAGGTAAATTTACAGTTTCATTACGTTTTCTAGGAAATTCATAAAGGGTACTTGCTTAGTTCAATTCAATTTAAAGACTAGGGGTCCACTTCACTCAAAATTGTGTCGTAATGATATGTTCGGCAATGCTGGCAATTTGTAACACGTCTTGTAACTATAAGTATGGTTTTTCGTTTCTCTAAGCTTTAGAGTCTAAAGCATACTCATCCTTATGTACATGTATTATAGGTATATAGTAAACAAGTTTTCATTGCTCATGCTCGGAAAGTGGGTTGTTGTTTATCTATGATACGGGTGGAAAACGATGCATCGCGACCCTTGGGTTGCAAAAAGATATGTTCCTATTAGTGCTCGCCTTGTAAAATTGTAAGCACAAAACAAACCCGAACAAAGTGCCAACAATACTCTTATTTAGAAACAAATCTAAGATGTTAGTTCTTGGTTGCTAGTTTTTATTTTAATTTGTAGCGATAATCGTAGGTTAAATATGTCAATTCATTAAATTATTTTAATTTTTCGGTTAAAATTTAAGCGTTTTGGTTTTATATAGCGGTGACCAAGAGGAACAAATTACAAACCTATCAAGTTTTTTTTTTTAATTTTAATACACGTAGGTACCTAAGCGACGGAATAATGTTATACTGCCATTACATGCAATTAATATTTTTATGTTTTCTCTTTCCTCTCATTCGTAATGAAAAGTAGAGTGTTTAACTCGGGTGAAAGGCACCCATTTTCGACTCGCACTATTGGCGCTCTCACTTCGTTCGAGCGCCAAACTACCTCGTCGGAAATGGGTGCCTTTCCACCCTTGGTTAACAATCTACTATTTCATCACACTTGCTGTCTAAGCGCGCCATTGCTTGCGCGCGTAGCGGGAGTAATAGAAAAGTGATATTCCCTAGGGAGTAATAGAAATGTCAGTACGTCATTTAATAATATTATGTCTAAAAATATTTTTTTTGTCGGCAAGTGTGATGAAAAACATTGTATGCATCACGGTAGGTAAGCGGAATACTAACTCGAGTCATAAAAGCCCTCCGCCTGACGGCGTCGGGCTACTAACACTCTCGTTAGTGTTTCCGTACCTACCTCCCTTGATGCGCAATGTACTATTCTGCTTTCAAAATGCATATTTCCTTTCGTAAACAGCCTTCATTATAATAAAGCGATCCAGTTGTGATAATAACGAGATGATTTAAATTTTGACCCAATTTCCTAATTTTAGCAAATCTAAGTATTCTATAGTTTAATAGGTCAAGAAAAAGAGTATTTTGTATGCTACATAATTGTTTACTAGATGAGGCAAGTAAGGATGAATGGGCGGTAATTTTTTAGTTGTAGAGAGATGTCCTTTAAAAAATTCTGAACCACAATGACCTGTCATTTAATCCCTGACTATGGAATGGAATCATCATTCTAGAAAACACTGGAAACTCTATTAATGGACCAGTAAAGTTGACATTAATATCCTGTTTTAGTGTCCGTTTAAGGTCGCTGTTAAAGAGTGTCCAATTTCCGTTCTCGTGCTTAATGTAAAACATAAACGTTTTACGCGCCTCTGGACGTGGGTTCCTGGATTCAATTAAAGCTTCTTTCCCTCACGGTTGGTAGTTACGAGTCAATTTAAAATTATGTAACTCGGCTCATTAAGGCTGGAGTCGGCGAGTGAGGTGCTTACAAATTAAGCAGCTGAATTTTCTGCAGAACTGCAAATGCAAGATCTCTTGTTCCATATGGGTATTTGTTAAAATATTAACAGTCTTTATGGGCATTTATGTACCTAAGTATAATTCCCTCAAGTTTACTATCCAGGTATTTTATCGTCTGCTTCAAGGTACAGAAAATGGTAATTTCAATGGCGCAAAATTGTATCCGTGGGAAATATATTAAGTATGTCTTATTTCAGTTCCCCTGATTGTTTTACTGCCCCATTTGGTGTTTTTTTCAGTAAACACAACAAACAACAACCTAAATATCTCTCAATTTATGTGACTTAATTATTTTTCTCTATAGGTACTGTAATTTTAAAATTTTATTTCGGGCCATAATTAATCGATTAAAAAGATTAGCCTTCTTTTGCATTTGATGATGTCAAGGCTTGCCTTCTTGTTTAGCCTGCGACCATTATACAACATGGACGTCTAAGGCCAGCTCAAAAATGTCCCCAAAAGCAATTGTTCAATTGTGCCAAGATGGGCAGGACTTAGTGCTTTTCTTAACACCGCGCATATTTCGGCGCAACATCTTTGACAAATGTTTAAAGAATATAGCCAATCAAAACTTTGATGGACCACTCATAACTATTTTTAAATGGCGGTTTAAGTTTTTATAGGTTGATATTGACATTCATTACCGTGATGAAATAAAATTCAGGACCATTTTTGAAAGGCAATTTAATATGGCGTGCGGCTTCCATGTTTTATTTGTTCGTAGTGTTTAGCATAACCTATCATAACAGGATATCCTAAACTTCTGTCTTAAAAGTTATCCATGGATAGGATTGACAGAATGAACGAATACTCGCATGATTATTTACTGTACCTACAAAATCTTTGTTTTAGTTTGCCCCCTAGAGTCCCGAAGTTTATACGTCGATTTCGTCTTTTTGTCTATGTATTAAACACAATAAAAAATGTCTATGAAAATAATAAGGATTGCTTTTAGTAACTTTAAAAATATTTGAAAAATTGGCCGCGCATAATGATTGAGCGCGACAATATAATTCAAAATCACTCTTCATAACGACGGCCCCTACGTAAGTTGTCGTAACTTGAAATTTGGGTTTTTCTTTTTATTTCATAAAACATTATATCTTTTAGCAATGTTTCCGTTCCACGAAGAAAAAAATAAAAAAACCTATTACAAATAGGTTTTTGACACCTGAAAACTATCGTAACTGAAAAAAGCGCCGTCGTATACTGTAGTAAGTGTACTTACGATAGTTAATACGGGGCGGCCACCCGCGCTCGCGCAGCGTAAGTGCCAGTTACGATCTTATACGCGGTGGGGCAGAGGTTTTTCAAGAGCGATAATTTTTTACCAAAAACTAACAACTAGATGAAACAAAAATGGATAAACGATACATTTTCTTCGATAAAAGTAAGACACTACATCGGAAACAAACTCAAAGTAACTGCGACACCAAAATTAATTTTCGAAACGGCCGTTGAAGTTAAACAAAATGTAGTCTGAGATTAAATAAAAGACGGTTCAGAAATAAAAATGATTTAAAACCACTAAGCAAAGTTAGCAATCCGTTCGAGTTCACTCAGAAATCAGTTGTGAATTTATTAGTATGGATGCTGACATTTTTTTAATAATACCGGTGAATACTGTAGTATGTTATCACTTACCACAACTTACTTCGGAATTGAAGATCGTTGTTTTGTCTTAAGTTTAACATACTACTATTTACGTTGGATTTTATTATTTTTTTTGTGTTGTATGTGTACTTGAGACATTTTTCGTCGGAAATTGTTTTTAGATTTCTATTGTAAGTGATATTTAAGACAGTATGCGCCGGATCAAATACAGAGTTACTACAATTTACAGTTATAATGTCGGCGTATTTCAATAATTTTTGCTCATTATACAGGTTCGCCGCTTCTTTTTGAACCAAACGATAAATAAATGCATAAGTCATAGTAATAAAACGGCATTTTTTGTGATAGTGACGACGACAAAACAATCATATCACTTACATTATTAAACAGTGCAGCAGTTGGTGGGGTCATTTGTGAGTATTCAGTCATCATTTATCAGTGAAATCATCGTCTGTAGTTCGAAGATTTGACTGCTGACTGAATGAAACCGCCAACAGCTGCAGTATCTAATCATGAAAGCGACACGACTGTTCTTTAAGAATATAATTACGTTGAAAAACGCTTGATATCGATCTCATTATTATGACGTAGTTGAAGCTGAAGGCATTTTTGATTACTGATTTTTTATTATGTCTTTGCACTGTGAGAGAAGTCATTAATCTGCCATGTCTATTATTACAATTTCAAAACTACGTTCCTAATGTTGAATGATAAGACTGTTTTTGTGTACTAACTAAATGCACAAAATTATAATAAAACGGCTAAACTCATGTATATTCGGTAAATATAAAAAGTGGATAATAAACAGATGAGCACCAAGCGGCTCGCTGAGCGCGTTGAGATAAACGGGTTGAGGGTGGTCTTGCGCCGGCACTGATGCCATGTCCGACTGCGGGTTTATGTCACCGAACACTACGTAACAGATGATAAGCACACGAAGTCACTGTGTGCACAAAACAATCATTATTAGCTCGGAGATTACCGGCTTCAATGCCGTTGGCTCAGTCCAGCCCCCATTCCGATTAAAATTACTCTTAATCGCTCTGTATATCTTCCGTGGCAGGTAGCATCTTTACCGTACCAGCATCCTCGCTTTATCAAAGCGTTTAGGAAATGCAATGTGCCTGTATCGTATGCGTCCACCACAGCCGAGCTATATCTATCTCCCTGTCCTTGACATTCCGAATGTGCTCCGAGTCTTGTAGACTCATTACGTCGTTCCTTACCGAAGTCGTACGGTATGTCATAAACACCCAAACTGTAAGAAGTACTCATATTGGTATGAGGACGCAAAATGGTCTTAATGCTACACCTTCGGCGTAATAGGCGTCCAATTCCGTTTGTCACTCCTGTAATATGAGGCAAGAATGATGGTGCCCTCTCTACTGTGTGGTGATGTCGAAACGTCCCTGAGCTCCTTGTACGCTGACTTTGTCTCGAACCATATCTGTTCCTCTCCAAGCTCTCCAACTTCTCGTTTCGTCTGACATGTTGCAACATTTGTGATAGTTTAGATAACAGGAGGTAATAAATAGGAGATGCCTGTGTCCAGCAGTGGACCGAAATAGGCGAATGATGTGATGTGAATAAAAGATATAAACTCATTTCGCATGTATTGTGAATCACTAAACCGCGAGGACAGATTTGCGAGATAATGGTATAAGCCAGTTAGCAGGTAGCTTTTCTATAGACTTTTTGTGACAGACGATCATTCTGACCTAGCATTAATAACCCATCAAGAAAATGAAGTGTCCATCCACCTCTCTCTTAAATGTGAACTTTACGAGTATTCTGGGATGCATCTCATTGAATGAAAAATGAAATGAAAAATGATTTATTCGTTAACTTATAGTGCTACTAGTGCTAGTTATCAATACACTGGTAACCCCTTTTTAAGTAAATAATTAACTGTGCTAGGGGCACCGCTCTTCCATAGGTATCATAATTATGTATGCTAGCTGTGGTAGTTGTAGGGTTGAGATTTAAGATCGGTTAGTAACACATCAACAACTCTATCAGGAATTACAGCAAAAACGTCATCCACATTTGGAACCAGCACCTCGGCCTTTTCGGACAACTCTTGAATGCCCTCTGCTTAAATTTATCCATGAAGATGTTGACCAGTACCAGAACCACATTATAAGAGAACTCGTTGCTTCAATCTGCAAATAATACTCCCCTTGACAAACGGAATAGCAACTATTCAGGAAATGACCGATGAATTTCATGTGCACAGTTGTTACGAGCTACTACATCTTTAATTATTTTTATAGTTTCCAATACTCGCAAACAATGAAGCTACATCAAACTCAACTATATAGTCTCGTCTTCATTCAACACGACATTTTCCAAAAACCGGCCAAGTGCGAGTCGGACTCGCGCGCAAAGGGTTCCGTACCATTATCAATTTATTATTAAAAAAATACAGTTAAATCAACCTACCTCAAAAACTATAGGAGATAATTTTATCAAACCAAAAATCATTGATAGAGTTTATTAATGTGCATAACATATATTTTTTTCAGAATTTTATATCGCGTTGTTTAAAAAATAGAGGGGGGGGACACATTTTTCAGACTTTGAGACCTGATATCTCGAAAACGATTTGCTTAAATAAAAATGTGATGTATAAACCTTCATATCATTTTCAAAGACCTTTCTATGAATACCCCACACGCTTATGTACAACTATAAAAAAAATTCTATCCCTCAGTTACATGTATGGAGGGCCCCCACCCCAATGGTTTTTTTTACAATTTAGTATCACATTCCTGTAGCGGTTCATACAACACATATCCTTACCAAATTTCGCTACTGTAGCATTTATAGTTTCCGAGTAAATTGGCTGTGACAGACGGACAGACGGACATGGCGAATCTATAAGGGTTCCGTTTTTGCCATTTTGGCTACGGAACCCTAAAAACTGGGCAAAAACACTATACCTGATCTATTTTTCATAATAAAACATACAAAAAAACTATTCACCTGCTTAATTTTCTCAAAATATTCCATCAGGGTTCCATAAAAATACTATTAAATTGTTTTTTAAATGGCATAATATAGTAACTAACAAAAAGTTTTTATAATGTGTCCGCAAAATAATGTTGTAAATAACAGATACGACAAAACTTACACGAATAATTCCAACGTATCTTGTAGTATGTATTACTTACGATCAAATACCATTTATGACCACCGGCGTAAAGTGATGTAAGTAATACATACCACAATTTTTAGATTCTCTTCTCCGTCATATACTGTCGTAAGTGCAATTCCGGCAAAAATATGAAATATATCAGAGAAGTAATTATATCACTATAAAGATAGTATCTTTGTTATTGATTATGCCAATTTTCAAAGCAATCCATTGAACTATGTGACTACCGTACACATTTCAAACTTTAAAGTGCTCTCCTGTAAACTTGCCATTTTCAACTTACGACAACTTACGTAGGGGCCGTCGATAATTGTATAACATTTACAGTTAACTGAGTGTATATTTAGAGCGCTTGAATGAATAGCCTACATGGGGGGCGGTTCCTGAGATTCGAGTACCTATTCGAAATCAATTTCAATAAAAAAAGTTACAAAAGAGTGTTTTTAAATTCGAGCGCCCAAAATGCCAAAATGCTTCGTTAGAGTGACAGAGAAAAATTTACGAATTTCGAAGTTCTCGGTAGCAGGTCTGGTTACTTTTGAATATCACGAGTTGCGTAACCAGTTTTACCTACTTCTATCTTAAATTCGAATCGTGTTCGGCTTAAATTGAATTCACTGTTCTATTCTATTTTATAATATATCGTGAGTGCGAAATGTCTTCTGAAATAAGACCCGTATCTAATGGTGCATGTATCGAACGGAGGAGTAGGTAAACGTAATATTAAACAAGCATTTTAACACTTGACTGAGTGTAGCTTAACTTTATTAATGATGATGGTACATTTAAGGGGATATTCCGTATTGTATCTTGACTATGGTAAGTAGGAGATAAAAAATCATCAGACCCCGACTTTGTGCCAACGTCACCTGCTAGAGGTTATACCCGTTCGACTAAAAAACAATTTTGAAAATCTGTTCTCTATTCTCGGAGTTATCGAGTAACATACTTGATCGAATTGAGAACTTCCTTCTTTTTTGAAGTCGGTTAAAATAAAATTATGTCAGTATAATACTAGCATAACAAATGCTTACGTTTTTATAGTTTGTTGTCGCTACTGCCATATTCTGACAAGTAACGCGGTACGAAAAACGATAAAAGCGGAACTATCAAGCCATCTAGTATTTGCCCAATTTTTTAATATAATCTGGTAGTGATGATGGCGTTTTCTTAAAAGTATTAAAAACGTCATTGTATTGAAAAGCTGAAGGGTGAGAAAGAAGGTTTTCCGAGAAATAATTTTGAGGTTAGCAGAGCGTATGGAACGTCTCGGCGAGACAATGGCGTAGCCCTCGGGACCCTTACCTTGATCTTGCTTTAATCATTGTCAATGACAACCAGTACGCCTATGATTGCTTTTATTGTTCATTTTACCATTTTTTTTGCTAAAATTGACGTGAGGTGACGGCAGCAAGAATACATTTGTCACCACTCCAGCTCTTCCCGCGGGAGTCGCAAAAGTCGACTAAGGTATTGAAGTGTTATTGACAATTCTTTGATTTCATTGATAATGGGCAGCAGCGTCATTCTAGTAGACACATTACTGCGATCGCCAATCCTCTTGCTGTGGCGATTATTGGAATTTACTTCCAAATGCGTATATACCCATAGTTTAATAGGAAAGGCCTACGTGCAGCAGTGGACTGACATAGGTTGATGATGTTGCAAATAATTCGGCCGTCAAATTCTAATTAATTGCAAATAATGTACATGTCACTTGGAACGATGAAAATCGAACTCATTAAATTACTGGACCCTACACTACGGTGGCAGGTGCGATAATGGACGCTAGCTGTTGTAGTATGTACGTAGTCTCTTCTACAGTCGCTTTAGCCTCCTAAGACCTAATGTTTTCTCAATTTTTTGTTGTAGGTACGATAATATACTGAACTGGTGTTTTAAATAACAATATGATAACCAAGGTTCAGCCCTCAATCATAAATGTCATTATTACCGAACTACCTTTTGAAAGAACATAATATATTATTTAAAACTTACCGCTTTGTTTTAAAAAGAAATAGCTATTTCTATTTATGTATTTTTGTCATACGTGTTGAATGAAACGAAAACGAGTAAACAAAAGTATGAATGAATAAATTTATTGCAAATAAATGTTTCGTCAATAATAAATAAAGCTTGTTCCAGAAAAAAATATATTGTCTACTATGAAACAGTTAAAATCAGTGCTAAAAGATTCTGGTTCAGATTTATTTTGTTCTTTTAAAAGGACATTCATTGATGGTGTTTCTATGATGGGGTATCCACGACTCAAATGATAAATGCCATTTTGTCCTTTTAAAAGACACATAGGTTATGCGTTAGATATGTACGCTTTGCGTAATTGGAGTTCAATGCGCCTAAGTGTCAAACCTGAGTGCGTAGTCAAGTTGCCAATCGCTAACTGGTTCTTACTGGTTCTTCTCAGGAACGGTGTAGGATTTGAACCAGTAGTAGATTTTTTCTCTCTCTTGATATGTCAGACGATTCGAAAATGCTTATTAATAAGCTTACTTGAATAAAGAATAGTTTGACTTTGATTTTGCCTTTGACTAACGCACAGTAGCAAATGGTAATTTTTTCTCCTTGTTTCTCTTTCTTATTTGTGCGACAAAGACGATTATTTGCCTTCTGTTCACGATTCACGATTGAGCGTTAGCAATTGGTATCTTGGCTACGGACCCAATGCCAAGAAAAGGAGTTCGATCGGACCCGCCCGCGTCAACTTAGCCGATTAACATGCGGCCATATAAATGAACGCAATTGAAATGGTCGTTGACTTGGTCCGGCCGGTTAGAATTGTACAATAGTAAGGGTGCTGGTTGCTTTCGTTGCAACTTACAATACGACTTGCCAAACCTTTCTCATTCCGTTTTTGTTCCCGCGCTGTTGCGGCACAGATGCGCGGGAGCCGCGGCTCATCTAAGGATTAGTGCCGCTAGGTTTTCATATCGTTCTCGCATGCCCAACATCTACGGAGATCATTTTGATTACGTTTTAAAACGAAATTGTTTTGGGGTTTTCTGTTCCAGTTAATACTGATGTATGTCAGAATTCTAAAGGTTAATTAGTCTTGCTACAATGTTATAACGTTACTCAAATTATGTCAAACAAATGAAGGGGTTTGTTGTGATGAAGAATATTTTAATTGTTTTATAAGCCTATAATCGTATTGTGCCGTTGCGGTAAGCGTAATAATGAAGGCCGTTCATTTATTATTTTATTAATATCTGATTATTTGTACTGGACTTGTTTTAAATCATTATTTTGTAAGACCAAATCAGGTACCGTAAAACCACCTAACTTATAGTCCAAACGCTTCCAACAATTCTCCAAAACTTAATCGAATATCTTCCATTACGTGTAATTTTTATCTTAATCATGCTATTCGTAGTATTCGTAGGCAAAAACTCCTCATTAATAATAATAAAAACTTGGACAAAGCCAAAAAGAAGATTCGGACTAAAGCTCATTAGGAATTGAAATTGTGGACTATATGTTAGTTGCAGTATTGCATTATAGGTAGTTGGGTATTTTACGGTACAGCATTTAGATAAAAGTTTTCTCAAGGTTTTTACTTAGCTTTAACTACATACCGACTAACTGTAATTATACCGACCTAAAGTGTTAAAAGTATTGTTTTTGTATACTGAACACATGGTTCATCCATATTGATTTTATTCAGCTGCTCTGCTTATTCAGTTCATGCATTTAATGAATATTTTCTCATTCATTTTGAAGTAGCATTGACTGAATCGGGCTTAATGGGATAGCATCGGTAGAGCCTCGTAAACTGGTACTTTATAATGATTCAATGAATTGTCAACATTTTTTTCTTTGTTTGTAAAAAAATGTCAGCTTAGTTAGCAGTGACCCTACCTACGAAGGGGAAGGTTACAGGTTTAAATTCCGGCGAAGGCATTTATTTGTGTTTATAATCAATATAATAATAAGTCCCTTGGTCATGGCTGATTTCTATATATTTAACTATCTGTATGAATGTGTCTATTATATACATACATCCGTATACCCTTAGTGCCCACAATGTCAGTCTGAATTGAGCTTACCGTGAAACTAGGTCAATTAGGATGTAAGATTTTCCAATTATATTTCTTTAATTTATCTCATATATATCACGCAGGCGTGTGCGTGTGGCATGTATAAGGGATACATGCATGATACATTTCATTCCTGGACGTCGTTTACCTCTTGTCTTATAAAAAAAGGTCCGTAGCCGGCACGGTAAGGTTTGGCGAGTAATAATTAGCTACATAAAGGCTGTCCCAGAAGTAAAGAGACAAATTTCAAATTTCAAACGATTTGAAAATATTTTTACTTTCTTACGAAAAATAACTGGTATCGCCACCGTATGCCTCATATCTGTAAAATTTAGCGGGAAATACGATCGTATTATTGAAAGTTTAATAATGAAAAGAGCTGATCACGAAGTATTTGCTAAAGAGTTGTTCAGAATTATGAATGTCATGGAAAAACGGACACGATATGTAATTTCTCTTCAGAGGGAGTAAGGAGAACTACTTTGTATCGAATTATAAAGAGTTTTGAAGAATCGCATGAATATATTTTCAAGAAGATTCCGGGAAAAAATGTACTATTTCCGTAGCTATGAACATAAATTAAGTAAAAAAAGTGTATGAACGGAATCCTTCGATGTCTGTTAGAGCTGCTGCGGATAAATCGAAAAAATCGAAGTCAAGTATAGCTCGTATTAAAACATGCGACCTAAAGCTTAGAGCATTTGCAAAACTATCAGCTACTTCGTACTTTAAGAACCAGGAAGTGCGAACAAAAAGAGGATGTCGAAGAGTATATGAAAAAACACTGAAAAAAGTTCTCATAATTGATGATGAGACTTACGTGACCGTGGACCCAACGGATATTCCTGGGAAGCAATACTACCATGCGACTCGACGAGACTCCGTAGATTACTCGCAAAAAATTGTAACAAAGGTCAAATTTTTCAATAAATATCTCGTATGGCAAGCCATAGACCAAAATGGCAATACATCTTAACCATATATTTGCACAGGCTCTATGAACGCACGTATTTATTTGAGATAATGTATGATAATGCGATAAATTTCGTTCATAGATAAGCATTACCCGAGGGAAAAAATTATATTCTGGCCGGATATGGCGTCATGCCACTACGCCTCGGAAGTCACTCAACATCTAGAGGCTGCAGGATAGATTTTATACAAAAACATAACAACGCCCCAAATGTTCCCCAATCTCCTGGTATTGAAGCTTATCGACCTTTATGTAAACGATAATATAAAAAACAAACAGAAAAACCTAAATCGTTAACTGGATTTAAGCATAGATGGACTAAATTGGCTAAAATTGTGGCAGCTAGGTCTCGAAAAGCTGTAATGAGACGAGTAGCAATCAACCTTAGAAAAATTGGCTACAGAGGCTTTGCACAAGCAAATTTAATATAAAATAGCAAATAAAATTAAAATCGGAATTTAACTAAACTTAAATAGTAGTGCTTTGTAAGATTTTTTTATTAAATATTTTCATTCGAATCTTGTCTCTTTACTTCTGGGACAGCCCATACGTTAGGTTTTACTCGATATAGGTTTGACACTACAGTGTGTTAATCCCTATTTAATATACACAAATAGGTATACTCAAATTCAGGATAAATATGAGTATGTTTAAAATTATACTAGTAAACATAAAAACCTTGTGTTTCAATAATAAAACTCGGTAATACCAGTGCATGGATCTCGTAATTCAGTAAAACAAGTTTATGATCTAGCTTCTCTCGAAATAACTCGCAGCATTTCAAGTTGTTTATTATTTGGAAATGGATGTTCATTTTACTTTATTCGGTATTTTTGGTGAAGTGCTTTCCATAATGCTAATAATAGTTTTTTACACAATTTTATTTCTCTATTATTTATGGCGTGAGGTGACGGTAGTAAGAATACATTTGTCACCACCCCAACTCTTCCCGCGGGTGTTGTAAGAGTCGACTATGGGATTGAAGTGTCACTGACCATTCTTTCACAGAAGATTGATAATAGGCAGCAGCGTCATCTTGGACACATTACTGCGACCGCCAATGTGCTTGCTTGCGTTTTTTTTTAAAGGAATAAATAGGAGGCAAGAGAGCAGAGGTATCGCCTGATGGTAAGTGGTCACCATCGCCCATGGACACCCGCAACACTCACTCGTGGTATTACAAGTGCGTTGCCGACCTTTAAGATGGGAATACTCATTATGGGGATTTACCTCCTAATGCGAGAACTACGCCCAGCAGTGAACTGAGATAGGCTGATGCGATATGATATTGCATTTAGTTAGTTATGCTATTTTTGACACAAATATTTTTAAAATATTTACTGGTGCATAAACCAGTAAATATTTTTAAATCAAACATACAGTTATTGCAGTAATTCATAAAAATCTATTTTGAAAATATAAAGCTATGTTTAGTTTTCAGTGCCATTAATGTCTCTTTGTTTTTGGGTTTTGGTTTTAACTTACTCGATCGGTACCACAGTGAATAAAATGTAGCTGGGTGAATTAATTTTTGTTGTCAGCCAAGTGTGTGAATCTAACACGGGCGATAAATTAAAACAGGCATAGAATTAATCAGTGTTATCCTTATCATAAATTAAGAGTATTTTTTTTAATTTTAATTATAACTGCATAAGGCTCAATGTACATCACAATGTATACTCCACTTCAATGTAATTTAAACCTGCGATTAAATCGCATTTCCTTTGTTTGATTGATTTTACAAACAAACGAAATTTACCACTATTTCTTACACATCAAGGTTTAAAATGAGATGTAAAGAAAATATGGTCTTACGAGGATAACTATAAATTTAAATAAAAGTTAAATGTAGTGGGGATAGTACATGACATAATAAGTACATTTTATTATGTTATGTACTAACCCCCGTTAAGAGTTTCGCTCAAGTTAGATTTACATCCTGTATGCGAATATTGTTTTACAAAATTAAATGTTTTCTCGATTGAAACACAGGTAATCAAACTATCTAATTCAGTATTTGTCATCATTTATTTAGTTATTGAATAGCTTTTTATGAGCACTGACGCAGTAGACAGCGCTCTCATATTTGTATGAAAATAGCAGCGGCGTGTATGGTATTCACGCCGAGTCACCAAATTTATTTAGTTACAACACTTTTCATTTTCATATTTAATTTTGTATGAGCTGCTTAAGTACATTAAAGGTTCTTGTTTCAAACTACTGCTAAAGCCTACCTAAGTCGAATAAGTTAAGAGTAATCTTTAGCACATCTTTGCAAAATATTGAAAACCCGGAAAAGTGCGAGTCCGACTCGCGCGCAGGATTCCGTACCATTATAAGCTATTAACCGACTTCATTTAAAAAATATCGTTAAATCAACCACCTCAAAAACTATAAGAGACAATTTAATCAAACCAGAAATCTTTTATAGAGTTTGTGAATATGCATAAAAAAATTATTTATTTTATATCTCGTAGTTTAAAAAATAGAGGGGGGAGGGGACACATTTTTCAGACTTTGAGTGCTGATATCTCGAAAATGTGATGGATAAAGTTTGATATAATTTTCAAAGACCTTTCTATTGATACCCCACATGCTTTTATATGCATCTAAAAAAAAATATATCCCTTAGTTACATTATGGACGGCCCCAACCCCAGTTATTTTTTTTACAATATAATATCATATTGCAGTAGCGGTTCATGAAACACATATTCTTACCAAATTTCAATTCGGTTGCATTTATAGTTTCCGAGTAAATCGGCTGTGACAGATGGACAGACGGACAGACGGCCATGACGAATGTATAAGGGTTCCGTTTTTGTCATTTTGGCTACGAAACCCTAAAAAGGCGGACTGATGACCTGGTGAAGGTCGCAGGAGTCCGCTGGATGCGGGTGGCGCAGGACCGGTCATTGTAGCAATCTTTGGGGGAGGCCTATGTTCAGCAGTGGACGTATTTCGGCTGATATGATGATGATGATGATAGTCTCCGGTCACTAGCCGGCGAGCCTTTCGACACGAAGCCTCTTTGCGGTTAAATGAGTTCCAAGAAATTTCAATTTTACACAGAGCTGGAAATTTTAACTTTAATCGGGTTTTAAATAGAAAATCATATTAAAGACTGGGGAATTATAAACACAAGAGTATTACCAATAAATTACAACGGCAACTTATTAAAATTAAGTTTACATATTATGTATAAGGTCAGTGCGGGAAAGTCAGCCATATTTTATTTTGAAGGAATGTCCGTCATTATGTCCGTCATATGTGCCGTGTGCTGACGGCAGTAAGAATATATTTGTCATCACCCCAACTCCTCCTGCGGGTGTCGTAAGAGTCGACTAAGGGATTGAAGTGTCACTGACTATTATTTGATAAAAGATTGGTGATGGGCAGCAGCGTCATCATAGTGGACACATTACTGCGATCGCCAATCCGCATGCCCAGCGTGGCGATTATGGGCATTTACCTCCTAATGCGTCTATACGCATAGTTAATAGGAGAGGCCTACGTCCAGCAGTGGATTATCATGATGATGATGATATCCGTCATATGACACATAAGTATGCGTCTTGTACTGTTCAACGAATTAACTATTACCTGTCGGAAATCAGTTGGCAGACGGACTTTCCTGACAGACGGTCTTACCCGCATTGACCTCATTCGCTATAGGTACCTATAATAAACCTTCTATACAGTAGGCTTATGATGGTACAGCGTCTAATCGTTTGTCGGCGTCGCCGTCACGTTCTAACAGGTATGCAAGTGCGAATGTGACGCCTAGCACGATAAATGGATAAAACGGGACCATCATAAGCCACCACTTTCCACTTGCATGCTTGTTAGAACGTGACTGCATCTACGAAAAACGATTAGACGTTTATAGTTAACACGGAACCATCATAAGCCACCTTGTGTTTATTAACCTCGTAAGGCCGAACGTCCTATTTTTAGGATAACAAAACTTACTCATAACGGCCCATGACGTCATATTTTTCAAAGAAATATGAATTTTATTTTGTAGATCCCAAAATTAAAAATAACCTAAGTCCTTTTTTTAGGACACTAGGTTATTATTTCACTTGTCCTAAAAATAGAATGGGCCTTACGAGGGTAAGCGTTCTGTCTAATAAATATATATTAACAAGGCACAGAAATCGTGAAATAAGTAAATAGATATCAATGTCTAAACGCCCTGAAATTTGTAGGTAATAAACGGTCCAAGTTACTAGCTTATGCGATTTCGATCTGACACTGATTTGATACAAAAATATTTTGGTTTGCATAAATAAACGATAAAAAATAGTTAATGAAAAATAAATAATATTATTATTAAAGAGATTTAACACTATACAGTTGACTCTACTAAAATATAAAAATAATAATGAATTTGTCGAACTGTCAAGATTTCTAATGATTTGTCAATAGCGTTTCTGATTAGTCGTTTGTGGTTGTGCTACCGGACCCCTTCCCTTTCTCGACAGAGTTCTAGATACAATTCAGGATAATAAACGCTGTGGTTAGCTGGAATATAAAATTGCAAAACACATCTACATTATTCATATGCTCGTCTACTCTAAAAATTGACCAAGTCAGGTGAGTAATAATGAGCGCTCCCGTTTCAAAGTCTGGCCGGACCGCTCCGTCCCAGAAAATAACGGGAAAATTTACATAATAGAGAATCCGTGGCTGCCCTAGTCCTTTGAAAGCGGAGCTGCGGGCCCGACTCGAGTGACACCGTCGTACATTAAATTAACATCCTCTCACTTTGTGAAGCCAACACCGACGCAGCCTAATTTGAAATAATAAAGTGGTCGCACAAGCCACTCTGCGTAACCTTTTCGGATAGATAAATAAATATGGGACAATATTACAAAAATCGACCTACTTCTACGGCTCTCAATTAAGGCTTTTATTGTGGATACTAAGCGATGACACATAGTCATCAGGACGACAGAGGAACAAATATTTCTGAAAACAGAAATAAATATACTCGCTGGAAACACGGCACCTTTTGCTTCTTAGGCAGGGTCATTACCGACTGAGCAACGGAGGCCAAAGATTTTACGCTAAACAGTAAATGGTGAAAAACTGTATTTGAAAATATATTGATTTAGTTTTCACGATTAACACTCATATTTTAAAGACAAACGGGTCTTAATCGCGTAAACTTACGTTTAATTATATCCTGACGTTTCGGGCATGACAATACATCCGTGGTCGCAGGCAGACTGTATTTGAAAAGTTAATAGATGCAGTAAGATCGTCAAAGAAGGGAGCAAATTATATTGTATACGTACATCTGATTATG
>JALPQI010022310.1:0-15360 GCA_025490895.1 Thaumatotibia leucotreta
GAGACAAATCCTCGAAATTTACGAATCTCGTTTTTCGCGGTAGGGCCGCTGGTATAATATGGTGCTTAACTTACTCGAAATATATATATGTATATATATATATTGCCGTGAAACGTGTTCAATAGCTGAATTAGATAATTACAATAATATGTTTATGTATCTGTATGTCTGTCCGCAGCTTAGCTCAGTGACCGGTAGTACCAGAACTTTGCAATTTAGTATACCTATAGGGTGGAACGGAACGACGATCTTTCCCCCTACCGACTGAGTCTACCAACCATTACGATGAATTTTCAGTATAGTACCAACATCGAAATATCTTTAAAAAAAATTAACCCCTCATACAAAGCGACTGATTAGTTAGAGCTCAATAATATGGAAAAGTCAATTTTCCATGCACGTTTTCGATGTTGGTTCCATACTGAAAGTTCATCGTAATGGTTAGTAGACTCGGTCGGTAGCAGGAAAGGCCGTCGTTCCATTCCACCCCGTATAAATTAGCCATGCCGACAAAGTGATAGAATAAAATACAAATGAATAACCCGAAATCTCTTCCCTACACGCAAAGTAGAGATGATTTTTTTTTTACTATGTTTTACTGAAATTCTATGTTATGGGATATAGTTGCATAGGTATTTTTAAAACAATGAGGAGGAGGAAGTTTCTATCTAAAGTCAATATTTTTGGAGATATCCACTCCAGAATTTAAAATGTGTCCCTCTAACTTTTGAAATCTGAGTCGGAAAAATGTTCTAACTATGTATCTTAAAAAAACTAATTTGAACATAATTTGCTTAGCTGTTTTTGAATAACTGTGAAACCCTACACTGAGCATAGCCCGACATGCTCTTGGCCGGATTTTGTACTCCAAAATGCGTTAGCCAGTCAGGGTTCAGAGATTCTAGTCTCAAACGAAAGTAAAATGCGAAACAAGCGAGCATTAGCCTTACCATGAGATGCCGCTACGTCGAAACAGCTGTGTTATTCTCTTATTCACACATTCGACGCTGCGTTCGTCAACGAGCTCGACGTCGAGACAGCCTTGTCTAAAATCCTAGCTTTTTGATTTGACATTAGGAATCGAGACTGAGAGCGAGGTTATCGGCGAGTTCGTCGCTGTTTTTCGTTAGAGAATACGAAGTTTGTACATTAAACGTCAAACTCTCGACGTAGTGTAGTTCCAGCTCACGCCGCATTCGTCACCGAGCACTAGTGTCGTTTAAAGTACATTAGTGAATACCATTTTTAGGCTCGACGCTGCCGCAGCGCTGACACAGCGCTGACAGCAAGGCTGTTTCCTTAGTTAATAACACTGCTGCTCATGGTCGGGCTACAGTAGCCGTAACATGACATTGCAAGTATCGGTAACGTTAGGTTTTACTCGATACGAAGAGCAGTGAGTAGCCGTACCTTGAGATGCCGTGGCGTTAGTAACTCGCGTTAACTTTATATCTGGCTCGCTCGCGCCAATACACGAGTACGAGCGGGATAGATAGAGAGTAAACGCGCGTTAGTAACGCAGCGGCATCTCATGATAGGGCAACAGCTAGGCTATCGTGTTCGCTACAATATGACAGTAGCTCTACCACAGAATTAGATTTGGATAGAAGAAACAAGTTCATTCATTTGTATGGCGGCCGAGCGTGTCAGATTTTGTACTAAAGTTATTACTTGCCTATGATTTTAAATGTCTCAGGCCCTTGAGTATTCATATTTTTTTTGTGTTGTTGCAATTAATATTACTTAAGGAGGCATTATTAATGTTTTTGTTCACTTCAACTTACAAAATTTGACGCTCGAAAGCTGCAAGCTGCGATTAAAGACGGACAACTCAGTAGATTTCACTGAGTTCATTTGACACGCTAATTGCTTGATCTACGGTATATATGACATCTGTGAGCTCTACCATGAGATTAACGCTGTTTCGATACGTAATTTACCTTCTATCCATCACGTTCGCACGTCATTGGTACGAGTGAGATGAATAGAAAGTAATTTACGCCGTACTTGTCAAATCCAAAGCCTACCATGAGCTAACAGTTTGTGCGAAGTGCGAGCGCGGTAGAACGCATTACGTGGGTCAAAATTCTTTTCGTTGTCTTATTTTGTGTCCCTAAAAAACGTAGAACGGTGGTGATTTTCGTATCAGATGATGTTTTGTTGTCAATTTCTGATGAATCTAAATCTAGCGTGAAAAATAAATATAAGCGCACCGGATTTTTTTATATACTGAGTCGAAACAGCAACTAGTGACAGAGTGGTATGAAATAAGACAACGAAAATAATTTACCCACGTATCAAAATACCTAACGTATTTTTTACTTTCGAACTCATGGTACGGCTACTGTTTGTCATAGTCTTGGTTGGCGTAATGATTCTCGCTTGGCCCTACTGACACAAATATGCATGTAACGAATATTAGAGAAACTGCATGTTGCTTTGTTCCCTTTCGAAATAAAAATGGAATCTTTACTTAGTAAGCTCATAGCATTGAAAGGGCTTTTTTTTTCAATGTCGTCCTCCCCACTTTTTTGAGAACAGTATTTTTATAATTATGATTTCTAAATTTCAGTTTTCGATGGCTGAAGTTCCAAAATTTACATATATTTTTCGTACTTACCGCCTTACAAAATGAATGAAAAAATGGTAACGAAATGGAACAGAAACCATTTTCGACTATCAGGATTGAAAGAGCTTATGATTCTGAATAAAAATCATATTAGAAATAATGTTACAAAAAAGTGGGAGGTACAAATTTGAAAACAATGGTATTCGTAGCAGGTTTTCAACAAAATAGATGACCGCCAGATCATTTTTAATAAAAGTGTGGTGGCGGCAGCAAGAATACATTAAATTTGTTACCACCCCAACTCTTCCCGAGAGTCGGCTAAGGGATTGAAGTTGTTACTGATCATTTATTTATGGAAGATTATTGATGGGCAGCACTGGCAGCAGCATCGCCATTATTGACACACGCTACTACTGCGATTGCCAATTTGCTTGCTCATCTCACCTCCTAATTCTTAATGCGTCCATACGCAGAGGTTAAGGAGAAGCCGTTGGCCAGCAGTGGACTGCTAAAGGCTGATGATGTTAATAAAAGGGGATGGATAGTCCATGTCGCTACGAGATACTGTCGCTTTAATCATGTGCTAACCCTACACAGTCGTACTACAGTAATAATAATTAAACCATGATACAACCGTAACATCAAAAAACATCTGTCGCTGCCGATCTACATGTTATTCAATAAGTTGGTGCAAATTTCTAAAATCCAATGGTATTAAAGTATTCCAATACTAAATTGTAGAATTGGGTATTCCATAAAATAGTGACAGGGATCACAAGATGATGTCTTGTTTCTATCTGAGGCTATCCTGGAAGCCAAGAAAAGTAGAGGACGACCCACTTTGACGTGCCACAATTGGGTTTCCTTTCTTAAGAGGAAACCTAATTTTTACCAAACAAGAATAACCCCACTACCTGACTACCCAAAACCGGAGAACTGACTGTGATACCTATCGATAAAGAAAAGACAAAAAAGAAATAAGTAACATTAAAGTACTCAAAAGTAAATTTTTGAATTTTATAAAAAATATACTTAGATTAAAAACGGAATAGGGAAAACTAGCGCCATCTGTTAGACCCTGGTGATGTGGTGTTAAGACAGAAAACTTGCAAAATGCAAATTTACTTGTAGATCTACATCGCAATCGTATTATTTTTATAACGATTTTATTATCTCACAGTATCTTGTACCTAAACCTGTTTAACTTGAATATGGAGATCTTATTTACATTATGCGATGCGATACAAGTTGTTAAAGATGGTGGGAATTACACAGAATTTGTGTAATTATAATATACTGTAGGCAAACAAAAAAATCAGACAAAATAATTACATAAAAAACCTATACACACTAACACTAACAAACTAAAACTAAGTTAATAAACCTAAAATATGTCTAATAAAATGGGACCCGCTTGGCAAATACCCGTTGTAAAAAATTGTTTATATGAAAGCGTCTACCGTCTGACCTTCTCATTCGGAGGGAAAGTGTTGTCAAAATGTCTTCATTCAAAGAACCATAATGAAGTACCTCATCATAATTAACTGACCATTCGGAAACTTTACTAAAAGAAATCGTCGATTGGGTGTTTGTTTCAAATTGGGAACTTTTGTACTGTTATGTTGTGTGATGTTATGATAGAAAGGCAGCTACTCGGTACAGTTAAGTGAGTTAAGGGCAAAAATATGTATCAAAAGAATCCCCTTATAAATGTTACGACGTTCTTACTACGTATAATTAAAATTCACTAGCCACTCACTTGCTTCATGTAGCTTTTGTTACATGTCATCACTCTTATTTTACATCTTAGACATAGAGTCTATCGCAAAAATCAAAGCAAACGACTGGCTAGGACATTTTTTATACCTACACCTTATTTTTCCCTTACTTATCCGCCGGTTTGAGGTAATAACAAAATTCACGAACATTTTTGGTATCAATAAGGAAAATTGAATACAAACTTCCATGGACATTTTGGGGAATGGGATGAATCTTACTCAGCATCATGTACTGAATTCATATTATTTTACTGAAGTCTTGATTCAAATATATATAAGGTGTTTTCAATTTAGTTGCCTGTACCTTAGATACTCACATCAAAATAACTTTTTTTTTAAAGCAGATCATATTTTTAACAACTTTTTATGGCAATCGTTTTTTTTTCGATATTTCGATATTGTTCCCACATGGAAAGTTGTATTGTTCCTTATTATGAGCACAAGCAAACCCAAAGTTATCGGCCACTAATTTGAATGCACCTTGTACAAACTTTTGAGAATTGTTTAATAATCGTGGTCGTAGCGTGGCCTGTGACTAAGGACTTGGCAAGACGCACTGGCCGTAAGGTCGTCGTTTCCTCAGTTTACGCTTCTATGTAGTCTCGAGCCAGACCTGTGTGCAAAATGATCACGACATGTTTGCTGTTTGTGACGCTAAGCGTAAGTGCTTTGTTTGGATATTTATTAAAAGCGATCCTTATCCTTAAATTGCGATCTACGTATTCTTTTGATTCTGTCCTGCCTGGTCCTGCTCCTGCATGTGGTAGTACTCATTCATTTTGTATTGAAGCAGAATTTATATTGTTTTGCTTGTTACATCTTGTTTTTAAATTTTTTTTACATTTTATTTTTTATTGTTTTGATTAGATTAGATAGAATTTCACATTCCCTTTACAGAAAAGAGCTACTGATACCTAACTACCTTAAGTCTATTATTTCAACGATTTTTCCTTATATTTATACAGCGTGTGTAGTTTAGATGGACGTATCTAAGCGACGAGTGTAGATTCTAATTATAGGAATATCGTATGCGATAAAAAATTAGTTTTTTTAAGTCTGATCAAGCAACAGTGTAACTACTTAATTTGACATACAAAATAACACTGGCATGACGTTTAGATAGATTAATTAACGGGGATGCAATAATAATCATAGAGAAAAAAAACAATAAGTATACTTAAATATGTGTATCCTGAGTCAGATACTAACCGCTTTTAAAATATACGCGCATAAATGAAATACTCACGCTGTATAGATATAATTGAAGTGATGCCATTAAGCTTACGCGTAACATTACGTTTCTTTACTTGTACTTATAATTATGTAAGTAGTATACTGCGTAGGTTACCGTGATTAATTATACCGTAAAGCAACCCAACTACGGTCCAATACTGCAACAATGATCCATAATTTCAACTGCTAATAAGCATCAGTTCCAATCTTCTTTTTTGCTTAGTTCAACTTTTTTTTTATTTATTACTAGTTTTTGCCTATGAAAAGCACGAATAATATAACAATTGCATTTAATGGAAGATATTCGATTCAGATTTGGACCAATGCTGCGAGCGTTTGGACTATAGTTATGTGGTTTTACAATACACTTAATAATTATCTCACGGAAAAGATAATTTCCTGTATTGTGAATACATTATAGATAGGTAACAACGCAGAATTCACATGAGTTTGTTTTAAAGTCAATGATCTTTAGATAAAAAAAGAATAGATCTTCCAAGACTTAATGTAACTGACCTATCCAGCTGATCTCTTAGTGGTTCATAATCCGGTTATCGACTGCTATTAGTAGCAGCATTTTTTGTCGTTTTTGGTTATCTTTTGCTTTATACGTTTACATTAAAAAATTCCATCAGTGTGAATCATTGGCCATGGTGACTACCTTGTTTATTTGCGGTAGGTGACAAGTTATTTTGCACTTAAAGACAATTTTGACAAGATGAAATCCGTAACCCTTATTTGTATCTACTCGTATATATTTTCCTTATTTGAACCGACCATGTTGCGCAAAGAAGTCTTGAAATATGTAATTTTCATCAGGGTAATTATGAATCAAAGAAGGTATTCTGAATTGTAACTACCATTTTGATAACGAACAACGGAGCCACGTCGTTACGTCGCCTAAATCAAGCTAGTTTTAAGTTGTTTTTATTTGATTTGTAAATTTTTAGTTCGCAGTGTGTTGGTTTTTAGTTTTTACTGTTATGCTGTGAAACTCATTGGAATAAAATAAAATAAACTATACTTAATTACTTTTCGCTCGCGTGAATTCGATATCTACTGCCAGTTACCATTGTTTTGTTACAAACTTTAAATTTTGAGACTTAGGCAAAAAAATCTTGTACATTCCAGGCTGCTTCAGCAGTGCTGGCTCCAGTGAAGGTGCTGAATGATGGCAACAAAATGCCTATGCTGGCACTAGGGACCCATAACTCAGTAAGTACTTATTTGCAATTGAACGTGAATGCAACTAGTGATGCAATTATTTAGATAACATGCAGTGTTTGAAGATGTTCTTAATTACCCATCAGTCAAGGAGGAGCCTTGACTGATGGGTAATTAAGTGAAATGAAATGAATTTATTAGCACAAGACTTAACTTTAAATTATATTACATTAAAAACAAAGATATCAAAGTTGTGCCAAAGGATCCTCACTCAGCTTGTTGTCAAGTAGTACACCGCAGGGCACACTACGCAACGCTAATTTTCAGTGAGGCCCGAGTCTATGTAACTATCATGAAAGTGGTTTTTATAGTCTGTTTATTTACTAACGATCCAAGTTTAAGTGTTACACTTTATCTACATCATTTTAATATCAGTAAAATTTGCACAATTCATAAACAAACACGCTAGAAATTGGTAATTTAGTTACATTACACTCTTGCGTGGATGGTTATAAAACATACAGCAATAAGTACCATAGGTATTTGAACTTTTGATCCTTTTGGAGTTTACAAGGAATCAGAAATCATTTGCAGACTGGTGAAGTAGCGTTCACTGCGACAGTGTCGGCCATAGAGTTGGGTTACCGGCACATTGACACAGCCGTCATCTACGACAACGAGGAGCAGATTGGCAGAGCAGTCGCGGATGTCGTGAAACGAGGAATAGTCAAAAGAGAGGACCTGTTTATAACCACCAAGGTACTATTTTAAGTAAACATGGTCAATGAAATAATAAGTATGATTCAAAACGGGTTTACTATATTAATTTGTAACCAGAGAGTGGTATAACTGTTACAAATAGGGATCGGAACCAATTTTATTCGGAGTCAATTTTTAAAGTCGTCCATTAAAAAAACATTTTTTTTTTCGAAGAACAAAAACCGCACATGTGATATAATTTCTACAGTATCACGTTCTACCTAAATACTCATACCCTTCAAAACTTTTGTTCTCTTTGTACAAAAAGTATTATTTTAACTGTTTATGTTTTTTGGTTTCCAGCTTTGGAACGACAAGCATTCGCGAGAAGATGTTGTTCCTGCTTTAAAAGAATCTTTGGGACGACTCAACTTAAGCTATGCGGACTTATACCTCATACACTTCCCCATAGGTGAAAAGGTCATGATAATTTATGTACTATCCCCCTTATTCATAAACGTTTGTTAACTTAACACGCCGCTAATAATTGTTTGTCCCTTTCGGTGTTCGCAATGTGTCCATAAAAGCAAAGAGACAAACAATTTTATTAGCGGCTTGTTAAGTTAACAAACATTTATCAATAAGGAGGTCTCTATGTAACGACATACTTGGAAAAAAACATGTCCAGTGCTTAAAAAAATCATGGCAAATTCACACCT
Organism: Thaumatotibia leucotreta; assembly: GCA_025490895.1. Taxonomy (NCBI): domain Eukaryota; kingdom Metazoa; phylum Arthropoda; class Insecta; order Lepidoptera; family Tortricidae; genus Thaumatotibia; species Thaumatotibia leucotreta. Next base: position 8,163 of record JALPQI010022310.1, read on the forward strand.
TATTCTGTTAAAAGTAAGGTGGTTTTTCCTTCTGTAATTTGAATTGACTAGACATGTTCTTTCCGTGGATCCTTCATGCAGGAGCTAAATTTTTTGACTCTGTAGGGTAGTCTTTGCGGAAAGTGAAGACATCTGGCATCAAGACACATCAATACATTTCACTTGCCTCTACTTTCTGTAAAAACGTCACTCGACATGCTTTATTTAAGGTGACAGGCCAATGTAAAATGTAAAATGAAGGGTCCATGAAAGAACATGTCGTCCATTAAATACAAAAGCGACACATGTCAAAAAATACTTTTTACAGGGGAGCTGTTTAAAGATTTTGTATTCTTTTTTTGTTCACAAATTTTTTTTACAGCATGAATATTATATGTGTTATATATCAATTTGTAGGTATTTTAACCCTCTTTTGATGTAATTAGTTATTAGAAAGTAATATGTGCTGTGCAAGCTTTTATGAGCGTATACGTCCGTTTTGCATAAAAAAATAACATAAACTCTGAATTTTTTTTTTCCATGAAAGGCCACAAATACAAAAAAATAAGCAGTTATTTAATTTAAATCATACATAAAATCATGTCTTAAACATAGAAATACTATTTTTTAAACAAAACTGAACCAGACAAAACTTTTTCTTACTGTTTCTTTACTTACATATTGTCAAAACATGTTTATAGGTACCGTAAACCGGGGTTACTTTGATTAATTTTAACTTTGGTTACATATTTTGATGAATTTAACGGACGTACTAGTTTAAAATTCAGATATAACTATCGGTTTTCTTCAAGAATCAACCTGCTATATAAAAAAATGTGGTACTTTTAGTTAATAAATATAAAATAAATACAACGCGATCAAAGTTATATTGTTGAGAATGGAATTAATACTTTGATACCACTTATTTTTACTATAAACTGGAAATAGCCCACCTAAAGGCACATAAATAATAAAAATCAGTTAAGTACATCTTTAGTTATTTGTTTTTTCTATGTGTATTGTATTTGTGTGGTGGTTACTATGATCCCATACTAAATGATCCAAATTGATATGTTTTGACGGTTTACTAGTTTTTTCATTAGATTTGATGCAAGAACTTAATTTTTACCGATACAAAAGTATATCTTTCAATATTTAATTGCAGAGATAATAAGTCTTTCCTAAAAATCAACTTATGATTAGTAATAATGTAACAATTTTTTTTTTCTAGACGACATGACAGTTTAGCGCTAAAGTACTTGGGTACTACCTACTCGTATGTAGTGAAGCAATAGGCATGATGACTGTCAAGTCAAGTCAAGTCAACATCTTTTTTCGATTTTTGTAAGTTTTACATGAAATACACAAAAGTAACGTCACGTTTGTATACTACACTTATATTAAATAAAAGTTCTGTACAATAATGACTGTAGTCTATATCTTAGTAATAATTTATTCGTGTATGATGCCGTGCATAATGTCTAATAATTTATTTTATGTAAATACAGTCATCATCCCTATTTTGGCAGTCCCAAAACAGAAAAAATAAATATTACTAATATAAGTTTTTAGATTCGTTAAAACATACACCGGGGTTAGATCTTTGTTTGTTTTACTTGTATTGTATATAAATAATATAATAGGAAAATATGACAAATACTTAATAATCCGTAGTTTATGCCATTATTGTTTCTTCGTAGTCGCAATTATAGGTACACAAAATTCACAGTCATCTTCCACACAATCTCTAATATACTTTTAAGTAAAACGAACACAATACAAAGTACCACGTTTTACAATTACTGTTTTTATAAGATGTATTGTATTTTGTAAGATTTCATGTAAAATATATTCAATTATTCAATCTGGTACATTTATGGATTTTAATATTATACTGAATTAAAAACGGTTGTAAATGCAACAATGTTTTTTGAAATTCAACATTCCGTATTGCGGCTCCTTTGTTTATTAAGAAATCTAAACCATACATATTTACTTTATTCAAAACAGCATCATGTATAAATATGGCTCCTGTGATTGATGCATTCGAATATATTTTTAATTCAAAAAGGTTGCAAATCCTAATACGGCAGTTTTGATGAATGAAAAATCAAATTTAAGAGGATATTTTAAAATTAAAGCTGCCACATTCCGTTTTGCGACTCCTTTTTATATAAAGAAACATAATATTTACGTATTTATTTTATTCAAAACGGCCACATCTATAAATATGGCACCTTTGCTTACATATTTTTTAACGTAATCACTTATTTTTTCGTTTCATGGCACTTTTTCACAAAAATGATGTGTGTTTTGGTCGACAGTCGAGTCGCAACTGACAAAATGGCAGTTTAGCACTGAAATAAGTTTCGAAAGAGCGATAGTGTAAAAAGGGCACCTGCATAATTTTGATACTTACTAACGTCAAATCGACAGGTGTCTTAGTGTCACGTAAAATATTAGTGCTGATAATGTCGTTTTTGCAATAAAATCATTTTTCACGGTTTTTGAGTTGTGTCGCTTTTGTATTTAATGGACGATGTCTAGTCAATTCAAATTACAGAAGAAAAAACCACCTTACTTTTAACAGAATAAGGTGTGAATTTGCCCTGATTTTTTTAAGCACTGGACATGTTTTTTTCCGTGGACCCTTCAAATGTAAATATTCCTCAAAATTGTGTTTGCAGTTTTTTGCAACTTGTTCCGGATTCATCAACAGATCTTAGATTAGTGTTGTAGTGCTATTATATAAACCTACTTCACCTTTAATAATAAAGACAAGTTGTTCATTACTACAAATCGGTTCGGAGACCTAAAGCATATTGTTAATTGCAGGCAAATGATAAACTGGCGGATATAGATTACCTTGAAACGTGGATGGGCATGGAAGATGCGAAAAAGCTGGGACTGGCCAAGTCTATTGGAGTGTCTAACTTCAATAGTGAGCAGATAGACAGAATCATTGCTAACAGCAAAACAAAACCCGCGGTGAACCAAATTGAGGTGATGACATTAGTTTAATATTATAGCCTAACCGCAAATGGTGTATAATTATGTTTGGTAGATACTGATGATTGATGATTTTGTAACATCAGTTATTCCATTTCTCATTTTGATGGTAGTTACTTCTGTAAATCAGCAGTTAGCAATTAAAAATTACAATTACGGTGGCAATTACAGTTGATTTTTATCACGAAGCCGTACGAAGCGATACTTCAGTAAAGTTGTTCATCCGGCTTTCAACAAATGCAAGCCACATAACAGTTTAAGACTGTCAACTCTTGAAGTAATAAAATGCGTTACTAACTCTTTGTAGGTAGCTCCCAAGTAAGAATCTGTGGCACAACTGCACTTGGTTACCAATCATTGCCATCATCATGCTCATCGACAAGTACTGCGTTAGCTTTGATGATGCTCCCGTTCATAGACAATTTCTGTTCTTTTTTCTCAAATTAATATTTCAATTTTGTTTTGAACGTCTACGATGGCGACTAATATGGCAGTCTGGTGGCGGGTTGGCGGCAGTAGTAATAAATTGATCACCACCCCAACCTGACCAGGTGTCGTAAGAGCTGCCTAAGGGATTGAAGTGTCACTGACCATTCTTTGACAGAAGATTGATGATGACAGCTACGTCATTATTGTGGACACACAACTGCGATCGCCAACCCGCTTGTCTAGTGTGACGATTATAGGCATTTACTCCGTAATGCGTCCATACGCATAGTTCATGAGAGAGTCCTACGTCCAACAGTAGACTGAGATAGGCTGATGATGTGTGTATGTGGTCAACTGGACATAAATAATCGGTTGCTAATGCTAAATTTATCGGGTGTAATTTACCAATTATTATTTCACAGGTACATCCATCGCTGACCCAGGAAACTTTGGTAGCATACTGCCAGAAGCAAGGGGTCGTTGTGATGGCTCATAGCCCATTCGGTTTTATGGTTGACCGAGAATCCCTGGAGTTTACGCCCCCTGGTCCCAACGATCCAGTGCTTACGAAGATAGGAAAGAAATACGGGAAGACACCATTCCAAGTGGTACTGCGGTATTTGGTAAGTAACGTGAGCATCATCATAGTCTTAATGAAGAAACAACCAAAGACCCCTCTCCAGAACAGTGAATTAGGAGCTTTGACTTCGAACAGGACGGTTATATTTTAAGTTAGTGGAGTCAGAGTAATGTACAATGAAATCACCTTGCAATGTACAATTTAAACCTTATTACGATACAAATATTAAGAACAAGTCGTGCAAGTGTGAATGGCGCTTGCAACAGGGACGATTCTGTATAGGTATCTCATCTAATAGGTAAGCGTGCTCCACCGTAGACTGCATCATCACTTACCAGCAGGTACGATCGTGGTCAAACGTCTACCTATTCTGAATAAAAAAAATCACAGTCAACCTCGCTATCATGCACAGGAGGCAGGAGCGCACCTATCATTTGATTTATAGGTAGAATATGTTATCCATTTTTTATGGAGGATGTCTAAGAGGAGGGTCATACACGTTGATCGAAGCAAAGATAATCATTTTCTTTGGTCAATAGCAAACTGCTTTCAACTTCGTAGATGTATTTCAAGTATTAACCATATAGCAATATGAAAGAGGACATGTCGGTTATGCGAATTGCAAGAGCAAAAAATAATAAACGCTTTCTGGTCCTTAACTTTGCAATGTCTACGCAAATTAATTTCTGTGACCCTTCCACCACGGAAAAATACTCTCGACTCCACTAAATTAAAGCGTTTTTCATTCCTGCAACTATAGCCTGTGATTTTCAATTGATTGGTGTATTTGCGATTGCTTGCTTAGTAGTAGATACAGATAGTAGATTGGTCCTGAAATCTTATTCATAAAAGTATCTTAACTTAGCAAGCCGATAAGTATCGCTTGTCCCTCTTGGTCTTATTGACATATTGATACGATCGAAAGGGACAATCTGTACTTAGCGGCTTGCTAAGTTAGGAGTAGTTTATGAGTATGGGAATTTTAATGTAAAATATTATTTATAGGTTGATCGTGGAACCGCACCAGTGCCTAAATCGGCGGACAAGAATCGCCAAAAGCAAAACATCGACATTTACGATTTCAAACTCACTGATGAAGAAATAGCAGAGATCAGCAAATTTAATAATAATATCCGAGTGATAAAAGGAGTGTTCTGGCTTGATCACCCTTATTACCCCTTTAATAAGGACTAGTTTTCCATGCACATTAGGTATTTTAAGGGCTATATAATATTATGTGATAGGTGTCCAGGAATTAATCATCAAAATCTAGTCGGCTGCTATCGTGGTCTGATTCCACGATATTTTGTAAGAATATTTATAAGGCAAATCATTACTAGAAACTAGTTTTTTCTATCACCATCGTAATTAAGTTCTTTGAAGCCTGATACTTTGCCGATTATTGTTTTTAATGAATAGCAAACAACTTTAGATCAATAAATAGTTTGGACACGATAATGTGAATCAAGGAGTCTACCGCAAATATCGAATACCATAATTTCGAGCAACTGTCTCCGACACTCCAATAACTTCTTTGCTAGACTAAGAGAGACAGAAGACCGAAACCTTACAAACCGAAGAGAATGAAAGTAAACCAATTTTTAGCAAATTGATGATGTTGTAAATCTTCGTTGAAATTAAACTCAAATATATTGCTAAAAGTATTAAAAATTATAGTTATTATTCCATATAAAAAGTAATTGTGTATTGATATAAAAGTTATGACTAAGTAATTATAAAACTATAATTGGATTTTTTTATTATCCTTTGACCTAGAAACTCTTTATAATACAATTATCAATTTAGCAAAACAATTGTTTTTAACCACAATACAGTTACGATTTCGTCTTGTCACAGCCTATACATAACAATAGAAAAATACTGTAATAGAGTGATTTTATCCTATTTCTATTTCTATTACAATTTAGAGGCCATTAATTTTTTACGCAAGCTATTTAGAGGAACGTGTCGACTGAAAACTCAAACTTTCGTTAAGAGTAAATAGTACCTAATTTGATTATTTTATTTAAATTTTATTACTAAAGAAAGGGGTTAAAAACTCTTACGTAATAAATGAATGGCACCTTATGCGAACCTACTCCCTTTAGTTTTAATAATCCAACAAGAAATTTAAGCCTACTTATTAATACCTACTTAACATAATTTACTAAATTCAGCACAAAATTTTGTTTAGAGTTATTTACGTATACAGGGTGTTCCACGAGCCACTGAAAACCTTGAACGGGGTGATTTAGTAGGCTATACTGAACAACTTTTAATATGGGGCCAATCACGAAATCTAGAAAAAAAATTGTCTTTTTCATACATTTTGACCGATTGATCACGACATTTTATATGAAAAAGGCAATTTTTTTTTTGAGATTTCTGGGTTAGCTCCATAGTAAAAGTTATTCTGTTTAACCTATCAAATCACCCCGTTCAAGGTTTTCAGTGGCTCGTGGAACACCCTGTATACCTAATATTGACCTCTCTTAGTTTTTGTTCAAAGTATAAAAAATCTGCTACAAAAGACGATCTTCGCTAAACTATTTAGAATATTTAGCTGAACTAGAATATTTGAAACAGGCAGATTAATTATATTTCTAATTTGTTTAAAGATCTCTCACGTTTCTGGTTCTGTGGCGATAAGATATTTGCTTAAAAGTCTTTGTTATGAAGGCTTTCAACTAAAATTGTGGATTAGTTTGTCAAGAGGACAAACTCTTTGGACCCTCATCTATTCTTTACTGGTGTTGACATCTTCCGTAGACTTACCATCAATACTATCATCTTAGTAATAAACGACTTACATCTCCATTTTAGTAAAAATGTATTTTCTCCTTATCTGACACTAATTTATCAGGAACTAAAATTTTATGATGCACGTTTATAAATAAGGGGACATATTATGGTTAAGCTTCAGTCGATGGATAGTTGTCTGAACGATCCATCGATGCCGAACAACTCGTCGTAATTGGTCGGCCGACCGGGCCGCAGCGCCTCGTTGGCTTTCACAGACTCCTGCGCAGCGAACCAGTCGCGGTACTCTTCTAACTTCAGTCGCCATTGTTCTGAAAGCGTGATAATACATTTAAACGGAGCGATCAAATTATCACTATAAAATAGAAAGGTTTTTTTTGCTCTAAAACACGACGATCTTGATAATTCTGTACTTAAAAATGAATTAATAAATTGGTAACT
>JALPQI010022311.1:0-15252 GCA_025490895.1 Thaumatotibia leucotreta
CTGACGATAACACTATTACAGATATCGTGGTAAAGGGTAAGGCGCCAATGGAAGATTTGTTGTGTGTAATCGATCCGGGAACACGACGAGCGCTGTATGTCGTGTCGATAACGCTAGGCGTTGGCACCGGCACACCTATCACTATAATAGGTGTTCAGTAGGGACCATTCCGAAAGTAGGTGATAGATAAATTGGGTAGGTACATAAAAATATTTAATATTAATTTTTGTAGTAAAAAAATAAATTGATTTGATAAACACAACGCGGCGGTCGTTACTTATTTATTAATGTAATAATAATTAGTGAATAATAAATAATAATACGAGTATAATATTTTCTTCGGCTACCGCGAGGATTACTCATGAAATAAAACTATGGAAACGGATAAACTCGCGTATATCTGGTCTGCGGATGTCGCCCGCAGACCACGAGCCCTGTAACGTGTTCGAAACGTCGGAATGAAGTTAAAGTTAATTAATATACGCGAGTTTATCCGTTTTCATAGCTTTATTTCATCAATAATACGAGTAATTTACCATTTTTTGCATACCTGTATTTTAAATAAAAACTTTTGTGTTACAATTTATACTGACTTTGTATGAACGAAAATTAAAGCCATCAAATAAAACGAGTCACTTTAAATTGTTATCTAAGGTTCACTCTTTAATTAAAGAACCCTAAATGTCGTACCCATCAAATCCAGCCGATTACGTGTAGAAGTGTTGATGTTTTCGAGGGTAGGTAACCGGAGTAGGCAGTTTTTGTGAGTTGTCACGACAAGCGGCGCGGTGCACCACAACACGCGCTCATTTGGGTAGGTATCGGGTTTGACTATTGACAGTAACATTAGTGACAGTGATATAAACAATTCAGTTCAAAATCTATTTTTATCTCCTCTTATCGGAAAGTTGAATTTTCGTACGCGGGTTTCATCTCAGGCGGGTCGAAAGTTGCTCTTCCGTCCTTTAGGGTCCAAAGTATCTTTTACTGAAACTTAGTCTATTTTCTTACTTTCTTAAAATATTCGAAATACCGGAGTGCCCGAGTGGGTAAAAGTGAGCCCAATTGGTTAATATCCTCGATAAGAAATGTCTCTTTCGACCTTTGGTTAACTATCTACGTCACTTGCACAATTTCGGGTTAGGCCACTAGGTTAAACGAATAGTAGTGTGAAAAATGTATAGGCATAACCCCTTGTAAGTGGGCTAACCCTACATCACGCTAGTGAAGCTAAGTTGTGAAAATGATGTCCCATCGTAGTTTAACGGAAACCTTTATGGTTTGTTTTTCTATTTTAGTAAGCTAATTTTCATCGCGCTGAAATGAATAGTTAACACGTTCGACGCCGGTGACACGCATATGTGACCGAAAAAACTGTACTCCTATGCCGGTGACACACATACGTGATCAAAGTAATCTTATTCTTATGCCACTAGCATTAATCAAGTTCTCACTCCTATGCCAGTGGGATAGAAATACGAACGTTTTTGACACAAGTCTGTGTCGACGGCATAGGAGTACAATCTTTTTGGTCACACATGCGTGTCACTGGCATAAGATTTCTATCACATAATTTTGATCGGCATAGTATAAGCGCTTAGTGAAACAGTACCGGAGGCGAACGTGTTATTGTGACAGCAATATGAATGTGGACAATTTTATCAATTAAATAGTTTGTCATTAGATGTATTGCGGTTCTGATAGGTATTAATCTACCTAAGTATGTATAGTTACAAATCCATATGTAGCATTTAATATTTTTATTTCTAAGAACAAAACAGAGAAATCAGTGCCTACATAAGATAAATAATTAACTGAAAAACTAATCTTGCCTTCAACAACATCAGCGCTTACCTAAACTTCAAATGTAAAATGAGAAAAACAGGCAAAGTATTAAATATTTAATGTTGACATGTGACTACCTTTACAAATAGTATTCACGAGGATGCCACACCGGTAGCAGTGATTGATTGTACCTATATCACGACATTTGGCCATAGTTGTAGGGATTACTTGTCCGCTACGCCTTCTCTCTGTCCCTAGGGAGTTACCCTAACTTAGGTAGCAGGTAGACAAAGTGTATGAAGAGAAAATGTAGAATTTTTGATCTGTTTTATTTTATCTACGAGTTCAGAGAGCATTAAAAACATCTTTTGGCAGAGCGTCCAGTTCTTTTACAAGACGCGTAGTTAAGAGGGCGCATACACCCAAATTGCAGCACGGAGATTGCATTTTAAGATGTCTTAAACATGAAAATATGCCACAATATCATACATACAGAAACTACATCATATTTGCAAGTGCTGATAGGGAACAAATCCGCAAAGGATTGAAGTTCGCTCGATAGAAATCGACCACGAAAACATGTCTAATTTTCGGGGAGATTTTATTTCCTGACGTTACTTTGCATGCTATAATAGTAATAATTTAGTATTTTGTAGCTTAAACTAATGCCGAGGGCTGATAGGCGTAACTTTTTTTATAGGTTGTCATGTTTAAGAGATAGAGAGGTAAGAAGCATTTGGCGTATAGACTCTTTTTATTTCGCGCGCTGTGTTCTCTCCCGTGGGCGCGGCCAGTCGCGATCACTCCGTTGAGACGAGAGGATTATGCTCGACGAGCTCATGACGGTAAAATGAATTTAATTAACTCTTTGAAGGTCTGTTTCACATTTAAACCGAAGTTTTGAACCATTGGGTAATATGACTAATAAATAAAACTTCATTCAACAAGTTTTTCATTCATCATTAATGAAAAACATTATCTTATCAGATTTTACAGTGGAAACGAGGGACATACATGCAGTATAAGCAAAAATAGCCGATGAATTTTTTGGATCGCGTAGGTTTGTATACAAATAATAGGTATTTCGTATGTAAGTCGCGAGACTCAAATTTTTCAATCGAAAACGAGGAAGCTCGACCATTCGCGTCTACTTCAAAAATAACAGATTTCCTTGTCTGAAAAATTGGCATGCTTGTAACCAAAAAATGTTTAGCATGTGGAATACAGGGTTGAAATTCTTTTTGGGTCAGTGAGGGCAGCTACGAGATCCAGAGTAGCTACGCGAAAATGGTCTTGGAAGACCTTCCCTTTATTTTAACTTAATGAAGATTGGCGTTTTCTCGAAGTTCGCGACAAGCCTAGAGGATTAGCTAACTAAATACATAAAATACTTACATACAGCAACTAGTACCATCATGGAGGCTTTTATTGTCACTGAGTAACGAGATGAAGATTTTAGAATTGTAACTAACGTGAGACTCTAACATATTTAAATATTTAGCAAACGGGTTACTCACACATGTCCGGCAATTATCGACGTAAATAAATTACGTGAATAACCCGTTTGCTAAATATTTAAATGATGATGATACCTAGATGAAGATACTTGACAATGTCCTGAACACTATTAAATTAAAAACGACGGTTGGCGGGCGGCAGCGGGGGGAGGCGGGTGGCGACGGGTGGCGGTGGGTGGCGACAGCGACGGTTGGAGACGGGTGGCAGCGGGGGGAGGAGGGTGGCGACGGGTGGCGGCTGGCGACGGGTGGCGTTGAGTGGCGACGCGTGGCAGCGGGGGGGAGGTGGGTGGCAACTGGTGGCGGCCACGCAACGCGCACGTGCACGCATCGGGTGTGACCCCGCCTTTATGATTGCACATAATTATAAATAGTACTAGACAATTCAATCTTTAAAAATATTGCCACGTTTCATGTAGTTGCTCCGGCATATACTATGCGAGTGTGCGAGCGGGAGGACAGTAGGCGCGCCGTCACGCACACAGAGAACAGGAGCGGGGCCCGTGGGTGAATTCACGTTTTTTCGTAGGTTGATGCCCACTCTTAAAATCCATGTAGGTAAGGTACTCATACACCTATGTTGCCTTTAAATTTTCAATTCACAGTATAGCATTTGGCTAGTGCAAAAGAGACGCATTTCGTGATAAATGCTTAAAGCATAATCATACGCCAAGTAGATATTATGAAATTCCAATAACGAGAAAGTCATAATTTTCTTAGACACTTAAGAGGAAATGGGAGCTATAAGCTTTAAGAAAAATTACTACCTATCTATTTGAAAAATCTATTGCTGTCGGTTTGAACAGCCTAGAGCTCTAATACACCTAAGAAACAGACAACTGCAGCTTCGCCTTATGATACCTACGTGAAATTGGTTTGAAAACTGGGTTTCGTAGTCTCCTGTTTCTTCCTTCAAAAATAGACTTAGGTATAATGAAAATCTTTTCAAATATAATTTGAGGAAAGGATAAAGTCTACATTGGTGTTTTTCGTGTTTTGTTAATATACGAGAAATTTATTTTGTGGACAAAAACAGCCTTGAAATTAAGGCTATTTCCGTGGTGTTTGAAGGCTTCTAGTTTTTATAATAATAATAACAAAAAAAAACAAAACATACCGGCATGGGCGTGGTGAAAACAAATTTTATTAAAAAAAAAACTTTACTGAAATGTCAGTATCCAGGGAGGAAACACGGGACATACGTTGATACCTATGGAAAATAGCAGCTCCCGTTTTAGTCTTAATATTCTACAAATTATTTTTTTTTCATGTGCTACATTTCTTTATGACTAAATCTTACCCCCCTGGTCACATTCATAATATGTTATAGATCGTTTCGCACACGAAGACACGCAAATTTATCACAACTAACCTACTAAGAATAATAAGACTATGCGAACCAAAACACGCGTCTTCGTGAAATAAACATCTATATTAATACACTTAAACTCGCACAAGCCGTAACATTTCTAGATTTCCAGCCAGTCCAAGTCTGATCCCAACGCAGCGCTACGTGCAATTTCCTGCGCTGCCAGTCCCAGCTTATCATTCCTATCAGACCCGGGGCGGGCCTCGCGTGCAAGGTCACGGGTGCATTTGCCACTATTAGACACGTCACTATCCTTACCATGAACTTGCAACGTGACCAACTTATGTGTCACGTTCCCTATCTAAAGGACACAGCTATGCAATGAAGCGAGATGGTGAAATTGCTTTGCTCTTCTTCCGTGTAATGGCATCCCTTAGATTGTCCTTCATTGGGTCAATTTGTATAGATGCCTACATTTCTTCATGTTACGGCCAATTCATGGTAAGGACGCTAGTAAAAATGCTTTTATAATTCATTTGTTTTGTGATTTTTTTTTGGTATTTAAAATAGCAATGTTCCTCCAAACGGCAGTACAGTTAGTGTTGGTCCTGAGGTATATCCAATCCCTAGCAATTCTTAGTTTTTCAGAATACATTATTGTGCCTTTGTATACCTAGGTACCTACCTATTCGTACCAATCGTCAGAAAAATCCAAAAAAGTTTGGGGATCACGTTTTAAGAAAATTACTGCCACTGCTAGAAGACTGTCCTATTAACTATGTGTATCGTCGCATTAGGAGGTAAATGCCTATAATATCGCCACGGCATGGCAAACGGATTGGCGGTGACACTTTAATCCCATAGTCGACTCTTACGACACCCACGGGAAGTAATAGTTATGTAGTATTTAGTATATAATAGAGTTTCAAAGTTGAATGCCAGTGAATTGTTTTCTGTATGACAATCGACCCCCCTAAATAAAATAATCAAGTTCTGACTTCATTCCCAAAAAAAATCGTTAGTATATTGTTTTAATATGTAGAACAACATTATTACGTTTGTGATGGTCAGTGAGTCACCGAATCATTCATTAATTAGCGGTGGATATTCGCGAGACGTGTCGCGGTACCTGCGCCAGCGCAGCGCCTGTACAAAAAACACATGCCATTCCAAATCATTGAACGATTGACATCTTGAATCTTGTGGTGCTCAAACTTGTAACATTTTAAAGTTGAACAAAATTCACATTTAAAATTGATTATTCTATAAAATAAAACTATTTTATGGGATTAGTTGGACGGATATTTGATGTAAGGGTGACTGTCACCATTTGCTGTTAAGTGTTCGAAACGTCGGGATGTAGTTAAAATAGTTTCAAAACTATCATGGTATATGATAACTATGGTTATATACCGGGTCGAATGCATGATCATTGACACTTTAGACCCTTAGTCGAGTCCTACGACACCCACGGGAAGAGCTTTGGGTTTGGTCACAAATGTATTCTTACTGCCGTTACCACACGGCAATCTACCATGTGTTAGGCTATAATACCATATGTGTACCTATAGTTTTAAGTTCATATTTTTACATAAAATAAATGTGAGCCTTTGTAGTAAAACGTTCCACTTTGTCGGTTACAGTAAGTCTACTTAGATAAATAATTCATATGAAAATAATTCCGTCCTTATATTCAGCGACAAAGTGGTCTCACTTTACTAAAAATGCTCATATTTTTTTGATGATCACAATAATAGTAGAGTGCGGATACATAAAGATAAGCGTGACAACTATACCTATGGCTTTGTTCTGAACGTCTTTAAAAAAAAAAACAATAAATAAAGGTCTACCCACTTACGATTACTTCACAGAAAGAGTCAGCAAAAGCAGCTTAACTGTTGTTAATTTATTATGTACTCATAGACAGACTGGAATAGTACATTACATCAGACGCCCGGGAAAATGAGGATTTCCGGCCAAGCTGGTATATACCGGAATGGTAACGAGGCCGGGAATCCGTTTTCACGCCGAGACATGTATAGCGCTTTTCTCAAACATACAAAGAAATACAAAAAAAATGACAATATTGTGTAGATAAAAAAAAAAGTTTCTTTGTAGGCCTAGGCCTGAAAAGCAAGGCCTGAAATTTTAAGGACCGTAAAGACAATATTTCATTACATGTTTGAGAAAACATAATAATATATCAGAAGCTATATACTAAGTTTGTTGTGCCAACATAAAAAAAAAGAAGCCAAGTTTGAGAACCCGAGCACATCCGTTGAGGCGCGCGACAGGTTTTGTTGTGACAGCTCTCCAGGACGCCATCTTTTATTAACAACGTTATACTGCGGCTTTGTCCACCGCAGGAAGTCCAGAAATCCGTGCGTACACAATATTTGTTTATCTCACGAATTTGTATAGGATCTATGTTTCATTTTTTGCAAAACAGGTGTCGTGATTGACACGCCATGAGACGTACGTACTGTACTGTAAGTAAAGTCTAAGGACTATTAGATTTGATTTTATTGTACTATACTTTTTAGGGTTCCGTAGTAATCAAGGAACCATTATAGGTTCTTCAATGTCCGTCTGTCTGTCTGTCCGCAGCATAACTCCGTGACCGCTAGTACTAGAAATTTGAAATTACGTATAGATATCAGTCCGACAAAGTGGTAGAATAAAACAGCGAATAATTCTATTTTTTTTACTGATACGGGTAAGTTTATTACATACTCACATGTCACACAGGTAGTAAACCAGTTTTATGCTGGTCGCAGAAAATTTCCTGTGAATGGGGTTGGTCTGTGATGCTAGTTAATGAGTTCTATATACCTATTCGCAAATAGGTAAAGTATTTTTGGTAATTTCACCATCGAAACCGACGCGATTATAAGATAAAAAACCCGTGAAAACATTACAGTTTCAGTCATTAATAATGATAATTGTGACAGGAGTTATCGTATCAGCATCAGACAACATAAACGGATTAAATATTATTTTGATAATGAGTTGATAACCAATTTATCGCCACTTGGATAAGGTTGCAATGATTTTGTAAATTATCAATAGTTTTGATTTTTAAAAGAGATAGAAAAATAAATAAGAACTATTTGCAGAATAAGCATTACGAGTACCTACGTAAGAGTCAGTTTTATAGGAAAAAATATTTTGGGTCTTTCCTGTCCTGTGTGCCTTATATTTAGGTAGTTGTACATACTGACTTATTTATTTAGAGATATAGACCATTAATACTCTCCCCATCTGGTTGAATTCAGTCGTATTGAGCGGCGCACACGCCCAGGGCCCACAATAGAGATTTCGAAAAAAAATATTTCAAATTTCAACTAGTCATTTTTTTTTGAGTATTGAAAGTGATTTACTCCTGGAACTAGATTTCAGCGAAATCATCAACGATTGTTTGGCGAAAAAAGCTCGGAAGATTCCGTTGGTTAACGCTAAAATTTATTTTCATATAATTCTCATTTCCGATTATATTTATACATATGTTTGTTTAATAATAAAATTATCTAATTAAAGGTACTTGTTTCCACAATAAAAAATATTGAAAAACTTGACTGAAAAAAATGTCTACTTAATTTGGAAAATTATTGGGGGCCGGGGGGGCTCCACTCCTTTGTTGCTCCGAAGCCTCTCAACCTCTAAATCTGGATTAGATAGGTACCTAATAAGTTTTGTTTTAAATGAAGTTGCTAAAAAAATGCTCTTTTTGGCTGTTTAGCGTGCCAAAGGTTGTATTTTACGAACTAAGGCCTAAAAACTTTTGTTACAGTACTTAATTGAAATTAAGGTATCTTACAATATTTTATACAACTGTCATCGTTCATATAAAGTTATATAAAGGTAGCTGAATATTTTATGAAAGCAAAATGAAATCTACGAAGAAACGCCTTAGTGTTGCTAGATGGTTGGAATAAGACGGGATTCTCTAAACTTGTTGCCTTTGATTCCTGAAGCCCGAAAAAGAAAGTCACGACTGTTAACTTTATAAAAAACTATCTGCGAAACTTTGCTACTTCACACTTCGAATAAATTTAAATCAAAAAAGTGGTAAATGAAATTGACGTTGACACACTTATAAATTTGTCATTTTGTTATTTTTCTTAGTAGGTAGTTATCAATTCATTGATTATATTTTTTGATAAGGCATGAAGTATTGAGTTAAAAAAATGTTGATTTGTTTTATTTTGAATCAGACTAAATTTCTCAAGTCCGTATTAAAATGACCTTTTGTGAGGATTATGTTGTGATTCGTTTTGGCAACCCGAGTGTCAACTGTCGACCGTCCGAAACTTTCAATGTTCGTTCAAGTTGTTTTAAATACTATTTTGTATTAAAAAACGTTCAATACCTACACGTGCGTAAATGGCATTATTGACTTGTCCTGAGACTTGCTCGGGACAAGTGGATTTCTGGGAACTCGTATGTAATAACACACTTTCCGCACTGGTATCGAAATGTATTATTATTTCATTGCAATTGAATGTTTCAGAATAGCACTATACAGGTCGAGGTCGGCGGGAAATGGGGCTGCCAGCCTCAGACCTATCCGGTGTTATTATTCCGGTGTTATTTATGTTTTTGGCCAGCAACGGAAACCCTTTCCTCCCGGTCTCTGTGGTAATGTACTATTGTTAAAGAATTTAAATCAAAATGCAAGGAAAACTACAATAAAATTACATTTCAATCGTGTGGCTCTTCTGTCTGCTCGTTTGCCTTTTAAGCCTAAAACATTGCATTAAATAAATAATTTATAATGTTGGAAAACCGTAAACGACATTTTTCCGAAGGTTGATTTCAGATATAGAACAGTGTAATCTTATCGTTAGTAATCACTGTCTTATTATCTGTAATAATACCGAACTAGTACCTAATCTTTATTAGGCCGAAATTACCACGAAAATTGCAGTACTTTATTTACATTTTGATCTTTAGCAAAATTTTATATACTTAGGTATGTACTGATCAGTATATGGTTAGTATAATAATTATGGTCATAATATATTATGGATATGCATGACTTTGTCGATCGAAGAAAAAAGTATTGTATCTACTGTTAAATTATAGTACTACTTACGTATTTTAAATATTATGATACCACAATTAAAGGACACTAGCTTAATATAGTAGATCCAAAATTCAGGAGCTGTTAAATCAGGCGAAATTGGGTGCCAAGCAATGTCACTGTTTCAAGACTTGAATCGACATATAAACGTCGTATAGCCAACCCGGGGAACCTTGATCCCTATGACAGCTGTCAGTTCCATACATCTGTCAACAATGTCGCGTCTTGACAAGTAATGTATTGAATCGACAAACTACAACTTACATACAATTGTTTTTAGTTAAGTACAGTTCCTTAACTAAAAACAATTGTATGTACATTACTTAAAAATCATTAGATTTATATATTCTGACTATTAGAGACTTCATCTCTAGTTAGTGTACTATAGAAATAGTAGTAGGCACCTATATATTATACGGAAATCTGATTAATATTAACTGGAAGGTACTTTTGATTCTGAATTCAGAATTCCATTCTTCTAGATTTAAAATTATGAATGAAGCCTGTGCATAAGTTTTCGGTTCCGAAGAGGTTGAATATCAGTTTCATTGCTACTATTATATGTATAGGCGTCAACCTGTCTTATGGCCTAGCGCCTCGTACCAATGAGTTAAAAGAACTTATGAAAGAAATATCATTTCATTTTTTTTTTCTTCTTCTTTGTTTTGATATTGTATTGAATTGGATGGACGTTGATGCATTACCTATTCAAATTAACTTTTTTTACGTAATTGGGATGTTTATTTTAAATAGTGTTTATATTGTTTTTGACATAGTGGACATTTATATTGTTTAATTATTACTGTTGTAAATTATTCTTGGACATTTTATATTAATTGTAACGATGGCCAGCCCCTCAAAGGCCACTTGCCCTTTTTGTCCTGGATCTCCAAGACTTTATGTCGTGCCGAGGGGCCTCAAAGTGCACATTGCGCGTGTTCACAAGAACACTTTGTCGCAGAGTGCTGACCCACAACACGCTCATGCGGTTCCCGGACCAAGCACAGCAACGGTGAACCCTATCGGTTATGACGGTCTGCCACATACATCAGGCGTTTGCGAAGTGGATTTACACAAATTGTCTGAATTTAAAGCTAATATCAAGGTTTTGAAACATATACCAAAAGGTGCAAGGACCTTAGCCGCCGGGAAGTTATGTGACTTGATAGATAATTGTGTCCAGTCGAATTCGTTAGAACATTGGTTTTCCTTATTATCATTTTCGTATACCGCACTACGGGTTCCTGAAAAAGACACGCATAAATCTTTAACTTGTAAGGTTAAAGAAAACGTGCTCAGTACCAGTTTGGATTTTTCGGACGATGCGCCACGCCAATCGAGACCATTGTATAAACTTATAGAGGGTAAGGTATATGACGGCGACTTGCGGGGTGCGGTTCGCCTTTTATTATCGGATTCATCGGTAGCTCCAACAAATGATGAGACGATTAGATCTTTGCGCGAGAAACACCCGTCGCCTTCTAGACCGCTCGTGTTCCCCCCAGAATCGGACGGTTCTATACCTTCGATTTCGGTTACGCCTATTGAGGTGAAAGACGCGTTAGGCTCCTTCTACAATGGGTCGGCAGCTGGGTTGGATGGCTTGCGTCCACAGCATCTCAAGGAGCTTACGTCATCTTCGGCGGGCAACAATGGTCCTCGTTTGATAGAGAGTATTACGAAGCTTTGTAATTTCCTCTTGAAGGGTTCACTCAATCCCTCGGTCTGTCCCTACTTATATGGTGCGTCTCTCTGTGCTCTCTCCAAAAAAGATGGTGGAATCCGACTGATAGCCATAGGCTGCACTCTGCGTCGCTTGACTGCTAAGCTTGGCTGTCGGGCAGTAAGGGATGCCATGGCGAGTTATTTGCAGCCGGTACAGATAGGGTTTGGGACCGTCCAGGGGTGTGAGGCGGCCATTCACGCCACCAGAGCCTTTTCTCTTGAGAATGAGTGCCATGGTAAGGTTATTCTCAAGGTTGACATAAAAAACGCCTTCAACAGTGTAGAGAGGGACACGATTCTCGAGGAAGTTTTAGACCGAGTGCCATCTCTGTATCCGTTCCTTCGTCAGTGCTACCACACGTCTAGCAATTTATTTTTTAATGGCGTTTCGATAACCTCACAAGTCGGTGCTCAGCAGGGTGATCCTTTGGGGCCCTTAATATTCTGATTGGCAATACAAAAGGTTATCACTACGCTGAGTTCGCCGCTGAATGTGTGGTATCTGGATGACGGGACCATAGGTGGTGATCCGCAGGTGGTGTTGGAGGACTTGAAGAAGCTGTTGCCAGACATGAAAGCTATCGGGTTAGAGGTAAACCCAACTAAATGCGAGCTTTATTGCTGCGGTGATACATTAGATGATCAATTGCTGTCAGAATTCGAAGGTTTATTGCCGGGCGTGCGGCTTCTGCAAAAGTCATCCTTATGCTTGCTGGGCGCTCCCATTTTTCCCGAGGGGGGTAAGCTCTGTTCTTGAGGAGAAGAGGTTGGCTTTTGTTGGGGCTCAAGAGCATTTAAAAAAATTGTCAGCACATGTGGCCCTTATACTTTTGCGGAGCTGTTTAGGGATGCCGCGTATGTTATACGTCTTGCGAACGTCTCCTTCATGGCTCTTTGAGGATGAGGTGTCAAAGTTGGATGAGACTTTTAAATCTTCTTTGGAGTCTTTGCTCAATGTGCACCTGAATGAGTCACAGTGGAGTCAGGCTTCTCTACCGGTTCGTCATGGAGGTTTGGGGATGCGGCGTTGTCGGGAGGTAGGAGTAGTGGCATTCCTTGCATCAGCTCATGGGACTTTGGGGCTTGTCGCTCGCATATTATCTTGTAATGGTGACAATACCCAGGTACCTTTCGTAGCTGAGGCTCTAGCTAGGTGGTCCACAATTTGCCAAAGCAGCGAGCGTCCTGACAACCTCGGCTCCCAGAGGGCGTGGGATGATATTTTGTCCAAAGATGTGTGTGCGACGTTAGTGGGTAGCGCGGCTGGGTCTGATGTGGCTCGTCTCAAAGCGGCAACTAGGCCCGAAGCGGGGGCGTGGCTTCAGGCTTTGCCTTCTCCTCAGCTGGGCACCCTGCTCGACAATGACTCTCTGAGAATAGCGGTTGCCTTGCGATTGGGGTGCAAAGTCTGTGAACGTCACCGATGCGTTTGTGGGGTTTTGGTTGAGGAGGACGGCCACCATGGATTGAGCTGCCAAAGGTGTGCGGGGCGCTTTTCGAGACATCACACCATCAATGATGCGGTTCGCCGAGCGCTGGTGTCGGCCAATGTCCCTAGCGTTTTAGAACCTCCAGGTTTGTCTCGCACGGACGGTAAATGACCCGACGGGCTTACATTGGTTCCGTGGAAAAAGGGACGGTGCCTCTTGTGGGATGCCACGTGTGTTAGCACGTTTGCACCGTCCCACCTCAGCCTCACGCTTAGGGCGGCTGGGTCCGCCGCGGAGCATGCGGCTAAGCTTAAGCATGCTAAGTACAGCGCCCTAGAACCAATGTACGATTTCGTGCCGATTGCGGTGGAGACTGCGGGACCCTGGGGCGCAGAGGCTAGGTCGTTTGTGAGGGAGCTTGGTCGACGGCTTAGGGAGAGGGGCTGTGATCCACGCACCGGATCGTATCTGGTGCAGAGGATCTCGTTGGCTATACAGCGTGGAAACGCTGCTAGTGTGATGGGAACCTTTGCACCGGATACAATTCGGGGTGATCCTTTTTGAATGACTTGGATTTAACGTAAGGACATAATAACGAAGCCTGTTGCGGATAGTATCATTGTTTGTGTGATGACGATGCCTTTTGCTGATTTGTACCCACTTGACGAAGCCTATGATGCGAATGATATTTTGTTAATTTTAAATTGGTTATTGTTTTGTAATGTTTCTTTTTTTTTTTTGTAGTATAAATTAATAATGTCCAGTTTTATTAATAAAGAATATGAGGTTTCATTTGATATGCACAAGTGCTTTACGGTGAAGAAAAACATCGCGAGGAAACCTGAATACACCTGCGAAAAAATTTAGGGGTGTATGTGAAGTCCCCAACAAGCACTGGGCCAGCGTTGGGACCACGCAAAATAGGCCGTTTGATGTCGAGTTGCGGAAAATAATGGCCAGAATACAACAACAACAACAACATGTATAGGCGTCGAGAAAATCCAAAATATTTATTTCATTAACCTCCTGGGTAAATCCATGTAACTGTAAGAAAGTGACCATTTTATCATGTATTTATTTAAGTATGATCCAAGTGTAAGTGTTATTTATATCTAGATAAGTATCATTTTGATATTTTAATAGGACAAAAGTAAAATTTCCACGATTAATATATGAACAGGTGAGAATTTAAATTGGTCACTTCATTACACACTTCGCGGAATTGGCCTGCTAATTCCTGATTCATGACAAAAGATAATTATTGGATCATTTCCGTGCTGGAGCCTATTTCTCGAAAGCTTGTAACTTGTAATACAAATGAAAGCCCTTATCTAATTAATTGAATGGTGTTAAAAATAGACTTCCACTTGTATTACAATTTACAAGCTTTCGAGAAACGGCCTTGGACTAGCCCATTTAGTTATGTGAAGTAGCCCTAGTACAAGTAAGTAGTAGTAAGACCAATTGCTGAATGTCAAAGTAAATATGTACATTTATTCTTGCATTGTCTTTGTATATGCGCACACCTGATGGAAAATGGGTGCGAGAGTTCGAAAGAGAAAAATAAAGGTAATTAGTTCCCATTTCTGAAACCACCGTTTCCTCTCCACACCACGATGTAAGTAGGTAATAAGGAAAAAAAAATAAGCTGCTAGTTGTTATGATATAATTATTATATCGAAAATGTCGATGAGACTTTAATAGATGATACTTATTGATTTTTTAATATTTATTACATTTTATTTGTGACAAAGGTATCAATCATTACACATACACAACCATTGAGAGGATTGAGCCAAATGACAAAATATTTATTATTTAATACGTTTACATACCCTGACTAAACTTACGAGTATTATGAACTATACCCCATTAGACCCTTAAATTCAACACAAGTAAATAAAAAAAGAAATAAAATATCCTAACTACATACAAAATATTATCTTAGTATGGTTTCGGTAGGGCCGGCACCCAAAATATTATCCTTATGCGTCGAAATAAATACACATAGGTAGATTAAATATACGTAATTGCGTAACGAACTGTGGGAAATGAGGGAAAAGCATTGCAAATATAGGAGAGGATATTTTATTGAAAGTAAAATTGTTTTTAAACGAACCCATTGGAATGTAAAAAAATAAACACCTCTCGTATTTTTATGTTGTCAATGCAGAGCATTCATCTAAACAAATAATTATTTTAAGGTAATATAGAATCTATCTCAGGCGAAAGTGATAGGGCGTAATAGGATATTATGACTGTAATGTTTGTTTTCAATTCAAAGATAATTATTTATTGCTCTTCGTACTCGTGCTTCTAAATTCAGCAACTTGTCGTACAAACTCTATAAATAAAATATTACTCGCTTTTAAAAATAAAATTAAGTGTCAAAACAGCAAAAAA
>JALPQI010022312.1:0-12005 GCA_025490895.1 Thaumatotibia leucotreta
GTGGCCTATTATTTTTATAGTGTTAAGTGTTGTGACTAGTGAAATAGTTTTGTAAGTATTTTTTTAGGTTTATAAAGTTAGATTAATATTCTAAGGGCCTGTGGCTGTATGGCTTAGTGCTTTCGCCTGTCCATAAGGACTAAAATTATAAAAAAAGGCCTGTGACACTATATGAAATATTATTGTTTCTAATTTTTAAGGTGATTTTAAGATGTAATAACGGCTATTTAAAACGTTCAATGTGATAAATAACATTTACTTTTACAAAAAAATTAAATTTTGACGTTATATTAACGACTTCCATGTGAAGAGGTAACTTTAATTATTGACTTTATTAGTCTTAATAATCCATTTTTTATATTCAAACCACGTTAGCAATTAAAATAAACACCCAAAAATACAAAAAAATATAAAAAACTTGTTCTTTTTTAAGTAATTCAATTGTTTGTTGTTTAAATTGAGTTTGAAAAATAAATAACGATACACGATTTATATATCACCCTGTATATGTCAGGTAAAAGTTAGCTTTTCTTTTATATTCCACGGGAAAAGATGATATTGATAATTTAATTTGACGTAAAGTTCGGGAAATATTATTTGACCGACTCTTATGTTACTTACGACCTTTTGTTTTGCATCATTAACAATAGAAAAGTGCTAGACTGTTGATTGTGTAGTAAGTGTTAACGCAAAACGAAATGTCGTAAGTAAGATAACAGTCGGTCAAATAATGTTTCCCGAACTATATAATTATGTTCCTAGGTAGGGTTGTTTCTATGTATTAATTTACATACATGTAAAGGTATAGGTATCGTAGGTAATACCCTCACTATAAGATAATTCTATCCAGATACTGTTATCTAGAATACCTATTACTAAATTTTGAGGGTAGATATGAAAAATTTGTAGCTATACTCGTTGTAGATAGAACAAACTTTGTATTCAAAACTCCTTTAATTTCCAATCTACCTACCACCGTCTTACCCGTTAACCGCTAAATAGCAGTGTTTGCACTGCTGTGTTTCGGTTTGCGGGTAAGTTAGTCGGTGCAATTACTGGCAGAGATAGAGGCAATCCATCTAAGTATGTATGTATGTAAATTCTTTATTGTACACAAAATACAGGCAAAAATACAAATTTTTACAAAGAATTTGACAGGTACAAAGGCGAACTTATCCCTGTAAGGGATCTCTTCCAGTTAACCTTTGAGCAAAGGAGCTAAGTCCTCAGGGTAGGCACTTAGACAGCGCATAGGCGATTTTCTGGTCGCTATATCCATGGGCTCAGTTCCAGCTTTCCATCAGGTGGGCTGAGAGCTCAGTTGTCTACCTTCGGCACATTAAAAAATCTACGTCATCGAATACTGAGAAAAATACAGATATACAACAGTTGGACTTAATACCATAAGGCATTCTCTATCAGTCAATCTTGAAGGTGGATTTAGACCAAACGAGCGAATTATGAGCGAATGCTCATTCTATCCCCCACTCTACGAAGTTCGTTCGTTACACAAAACGTGATTCGTCGGAATTCGTTGATTTCGTAGAGTGGGGGATAGAATGAGAGAATGCTCGTTTGAACTATAACAGAAAAATGATTGATGCGAGATGTGCAGAATTACTTGTCACTATCATCATCATCATCACCAGCCTATAATTATTTAGTCCACTGCTGGATAAAGGCCTCTTCTATTACCTAAGCGTATGAACGCATTAGGAGGTAAATGCCCATAATCACCACGCTGGGCAAGCGGGTTGGTGATCGAAATAATTACTTATATTTCACTTAAATTCACATTTTAAATGTAACAGTCAAAAATATTATTCCAAAGTCCAAAGAGAATTATTATCACTTCGGACTTCAGTTAAATAATAGAAGAAATATAAACCGCCATATTGAATAAACTAAACGCGCTTAAAATAATTTACATATTTTTATATCAAGATGGTACACGAATTAAATATATTAGGACAGGTCTCGAAGTCCGAAACTTGTTTTATTTCCTTGTCAAATGGCCTGCGTCATTATATAAAACCTCAAACAGTAAATATAAAATATCGCTATACGGTCGGCTCTAATAATCAGATATATACGATTTAGATCCTTATGTCTTTGACATACGTTCCGAAATGTATACATATTATTAGACGTTACTGTACATACCTCGGATCTACATATTCATGGAAATGTCAACTTTCTTTCATTCTGAATAAGATGTTTTTTTTCCATCAACGTTGAAGATACTTGTTTGAGTAAGCATAGATATGGCAAATACGATTTTCCTAATATGTTTCTAATTGTTTAATCGTTGTGGTTACTTACACGTGAGCAAATGTTGTCTCGGTTGGCAATAATTAAGAAGACACTAATGCAGTGTGGTGACGGCAATAAGAATACATTTGTCACCACCCCAACTCGTCCCGCGGGTGTCGTAAGAGTCGACTAAGGGATTGAAGTGTCACTGACCATTCTTTGATAGAAGATTGATGATGGGCAGCAGCGTCATCATAGTGGACACATTAAGGTAAATGTAGGAGTGGATGACACTGTACCAATGAATGACTTTTTTGCAATTTAATTTAAATATTAAGAAAACTATTGTTAATATGACCCAAATACAGTATCCAGACCACTAGTAGTGCAATCTGTGATTGTTGTTTTAAATCCTGTATCGATATCTTAAACATTTTTTAAAATTTATAGACGGTTCTTACGAACAGGTGCTTCGAGTTGGTTGTGCGTCGGTGTTCTTAGTGAATCTGCTAAGGCATTGCATTGTAAAAGTGAACATATAACCCTGGATTTAACTAATTTTTGGATAGTGTTTACTAAAACTATTACATTTTAAAAGGATCTATTGATATTGTGTACTTTAAGTGCATTATTTTTATTAGTTTAGTATTTTAGACGCATGTCATATATTGGAACAAAATTATAGCGTTTAGTAGTGGATGACACCCATGTCATTCACTCGCTCAAATAGTAATTTTATGTATCTTAATTTGAATCGTATTTTATATATACGCATATTTTAGTTATTCTAAAAAGCACAAGTTTCTATGGGTCATGTGAGTAGTGTCTGACATGGGTGTCATATACTGTTTTTCTATGGAGATCGAGTGGATGACAGTATGTAGTGATATGTCATTCGTTGGGTCATAACTATGTGTCATCCATTGGTTACAGGTATTTGTAATGAAAACATATCCCTAAAATTACCAAAATATACCCATGACGACGTGAAAAAAAGGTCAAAGGCTTGCACTGATTGTAAATAAACATAATTTGATTCGGCAAACGACACTACAGCTGGCACTTGCCTCATTTTTCTTAAAAGTGAAATCTAACAAAAGTTTATTTTACAAAATTAGGTGAGAAGAAAACTAAAAACGAATCAGAATATGAGAAATGGAAAGAATCGAGAGTGAGGACAAACGATGTGAAGAAATAAACATATTTTAGTAGTTACTGTGTGTAAAAAAAATAGTTTTAATACGGGAATTTAAAGTTTTGTTCAAAATTTAATAAATATCTACCTCGTTTTAGTTAGTTTTTCCCTTTATAAGTTTACCAGTAGCATAAACGTACCTGCAGTTAAGATAATTAATTGTAAAACGTGATGCATGCCATGTCATTAACCGGGACACCAATCCTATTTTTCCATAGTCATACTTTGGGACATTCAATATTTTGTCAGTCATTCACTGGTATAATTTGAGACGTCAGGGAAAAGTGAATTTATAGAGTAATAGTATTAGTTATTTACAATTTATTATTCTAAAAACATAAAGGAGGAACCAGTCCATAAATTTGTTTACACATTTAGTCTATATCTTTGACAATTACGTATTTGTTTGGAAAAATGCATGAAATCGCTCCTTATAGTGTCATCCACTGGTACATTTACCTTACTGCGATCGTCAATCCGCTTGCCCAGCGTGGCGATTATGGGCATTTACCTCCTAATACATTTATACTCATAGTTATAGCAGAGGCTGACGTCCAGCAGTGGACTGAGACAGGCTGATGATGCAAGGAAGACTCAATGAGCATTATTTAAAGGATCTCCATAGCTGGAAGTTCCGGGTTCGATTCCCGGCGAAGGCATTATTTGTTATTTATTTATCTTATCACAAATATTTGTCCCTTGGTCGTGGCTGTCTTATGTATTTAAGGATCTATATGTATCTATATATTATGTACATATATCGTCGCCTGGTACCCACATCACAAGTCTTAATTGAGCTTACCGTGGGACTAGGTCAATTCGTGTAAGATACCCTAAGCTATTTGTTTATTATTTATTTTTGCTGGTGGTACCTCGTGCAGGGTCCGCCTGGATAGCTACCACCGTTTTACCCGTTAACCTGCCGCTAAATAGTTAGAACTGTGTTCCGGTTTGGGGGTAAGATAGCCGGTGTAATTACTGGAATAGATAGAGGCAATCCATCTAAGTCCTCAGGGTAGGCAGCGCATTGGCGATTTTTTTTATCACTATGTCCATGGGCCTCAGTTCCTGCTTTCCATCAGGTGGGCTGAGAGCTCAGTTGTCTACCTGCGTCACATAAAAAAAAAATGTAAATTATAGTGGGGCAAGCTAAGCATTCGGGCATCTTATAATTTTAGCCAACATCAGATCAAGTTTGATAACAGGTTCTAATAAAATCAAGTTTCGTGGTAAATATAATATATTGACGTCGACATTTGTGTTTTATATATTTAGGTATTCGAAAATATCACTACGTAGTATAAAACCAATTCGCTTCCCACTGTATATTTTTATTTCGGCAAGCCGTTTTCGAGATATCTAAATCTTAGATAGGTAACTCGAAACTTAAATAGCTCTCAAAATCTTAAAAAATGTGCCCCACCCCCTCTATTTTACAACGACGCGGTAAAATATTCTAAAAATAGTTGTTATACATGTTAATAAACACTTTCAACGATAATTTGATTAAATTATCTCGCATAGTTTTTGAGATAAGTAGTAATTTAGAGTTATTATGTGCTTATATCAGCGACACTTCAATCTCTTAGTCGACTCTTACGACACCCGCAGGAGGAGTTGGGGTGGTGACAAATGTATTCTTACTGCCGTCACCACACGGCAACATTGATGATTGGCAGCAGCGTCATCCTAGTGGACACATTACTGCGATCGCCAATCCGCTTGCCCAGCGTGGCGATTATGGGCATTTACCTCCTAATGCGTCTATACGCAATTACGCATAGTTAATAGGAGAGGCCTACGTCCAGCAGTGGACTATCATAGGCTGATGATGATGATGTGCTTATATTGGAGACGCTGGCCAAAATATTTGTTGCTACGGAACCCTTCGCGCGCGAGTCCGACTCGCACTTGGCCGGTTTTTTTATTCTAGTTTGTCTAATTATATAAGGTATGTAGCTGCGAACAAATAAAACATGGAAGCCGCACGCCATACTAAATGGCATTTCAAAAACGGTCCTGAATTTTAGTTTACAAGTGTCACCCCTGTTCAATGCATCACGGTTATGAATTTAAATATCAACCTATAAAAATTTACCCCCATTTAAAAATAGTTGTGATTGGTCCATCAAAGTTTTGATTGGCTATATTCTATAAACATTTGTCAAAGATGTTGCGCCGAAATATGCGCGGTGTTAAGAAAAGTGCTATGTCCTGCCCATCTTGGCACAATTGAACAATCGTTTCTGGGGGCATTTTTGACCTGGCGTTAGACGTCCATGTTATAATATATGGTCGCAGGTATGTAGGCAACAACTTGTTTGATTTGATGACGCACGGTGATTTGCGAAACGCATATACCTACGTTTGCTTTAGATCCACTGCATGTTTAATACCAATTCAGAATTATGAACGTGTTGAAAATATAAATAAATCGCCGTATTACTTTAAATACCTACTATGTGCTTGTAATATGTTATTTGATAATGCATTTAATTAGTCATCATCATCATCAGCCTATGTTAGTCCACTGCTGGACGTAGGCCTCTCCTATTAACTATGCGTATAGACGCATTAGGAGGTAAATGCCCATAATCGTCACGCTGGGCAAGCGGATTGGCGATCGCAGTAATGTGTCCACTATGATGACGCTGCTGCCCATCATCAATCTTGTAAAATGGTCAGTGACACTTCAATCCGCAGGAGGAGTTGGGTTGGTGACATTTGTCACCACCCCAACTCCTCCTGCGGGTGTCGTAAGAGTCGACATTTAATTAGTATTATAATTAAATTGATTCTGCCAAAACCTGGATGCTTAGCCAAGTTGCCAATCGTCAACGCTTAGTAGCGTATCGTAGTTTACCCTCTCTGTCACTCTTTCATATTAGTGCGACAGAGACAGCTAGCTGCGTTTCGTTTACGATTGACGATTAAGCGTTAGCGATTGGCAAATTGTCTAAGCTAAGCACCCTACACACAATACAAAATCATTCACACACAAGACACACACGCGCGCACTCATACTTGCATGTTTTAGTATTAAATATAAAAAAAAAAACTGTCTAATATTGTATACTTACTGTACCTATGTATAATTGGAAAGGAGCTGGCTCTTGAGACACAGGGAAACCTAGTTTGAGAGTCAGGCACCTATCATCATGTGATAACCGAAAGTTGCAATAAAGATATTTATTATTATTATAATTCCCTTTATTTTAATATTCTCTTAGGCTAGGTTGATATAATATGGTTATAAAAGTAAAATACAATACAACATACAAAAACAATATAAAATATAAACACATTATAAAAACCTAACCTAGGGTGCCGCCGGCAACGGGGCGGGCCCAAGCTGCCGGTGGTTAAGGTCGCAGAGAGAGGAACCGACGGACTATCCGCGCCGTGTCCAGGATTACCGCCTTCTGCATCTGACCCTTGATCCAGCCATCTAGCGAGAGACTCTTAAGATGTTGGTCGAGACTCTTCGCTATTAAACCGTTCGCTGTAACGACTATCGGGACTATGATCGTCGAGTCAACATCCCACATGGCGGTTATCTCGTGGGCCAAGTCGAGGTACTTACTGGACTTGTCCTTTTCGGCCTTCACGAGATTCTCATCATGGGGGATGGTGACGTCGACGAGCACAGCCCGGCGCTGCGATCGATCTACCAGCACGATATCAGGCTTATTGGCTACAATAGTCCTGTCCGTGATGATAGGTCGATCCCAATAGAGCGTGGCACGACCATTTTCGAGAACTGGTGCAGTTGTGTACTTATAGTATGGCACTTCGACGTCCACAAGGCCGTATTGAAGAGCAAGCTGCTGGTGTATAATACTGGCTACGAGGTTATGTCTGTGCAAGTACTCGGTGTTAGCAATCTGAGAACAGCCGGAAATAATATGCCTGAGTGACTCACCGGGACGGCGGCATGCCCGACAAATGTCGACCGTACCGTCCTTCAGGATATATTTCCGGTAGTTATTCGTCATGATAACCTCGTCAGCAATTGCACAGGCAAAACCCTCGGTTTCTCCGAAGAGGTCCCCGAATCGTAGCCAGTTCACCGACGCGAGCAGATCTACGTCAGGTCCCGTGAGGGCCTTGTAGAACCGCCCGTGTAGCTCCTTGCTCTTCCATACCGCCCTGCGGTCCTCGGTGCTTAGTACCACAGGTTTGCGCCAGTTCTCTTTTGCCAAGGAGAGCGGCGTGAAGTTCCGGTCTACTGCCACCACATCACGATGCATCCCGCACTCATTGTTAAGAAAATAGTTTCTAAGATTGTACACCTCGTGGTTGTGGAGGTTTTTGGCATTTAAGAAGCCGCGGCCCCCACACCTCCGCGGGATGTACAATCTCATAACTGATGAGCGCGGGTGTAGCATTCGATGTGTGGTAAGCAGTGTACGGACCCTTCGATCCAGGGCGTCCAGCTCGGTCTGAGTCCACCTTAGTATGCCAAAGGAGTATGTGAGTATGGGCATTACCCAGGCGTTGAAGGCGCGCACTTTGTTGCCTCCTGACAAAAGACTGTTAAGTACTTTTGTGAGCCGGCTGAAAAAGCGCTCCTTCACCGCCTGTCTAATTCCCATATCTTCAATACCCAAAGACTGTGACATACCAAGGTATTTATAGGTTTCTGCTTCCGAGATAGATCTGAACGACATTGTCTCAGAAAGCTGTAAATTTGTTGAATTTACTACTTTCCCCCGCTGCACATGCATAACCGCACACTTATCGACACCAAACTCCATATTGATGGCACTACTGAAAACTTCTGTGGTTCGCAGTAGCTCCATCAAGTCTTGGATATTTGGCGCAAATAATTTGAGATCATCCATGTACAGAAGGTGAGAAATGACTTCACCCTCTCTCCGAAGCCGACAACCTAGTCCTGAATCCTTCAGCAGGGTGCTGAGGGGATTCAGAGCTAGGCAGAACCATAAGGGACTCAGACTGTCACCCTGGAATATGCCTCGCTCGATCCTTATGAAGTCCTGCGGGCCAGAGGGGTCATCTCCACCTCCTGGTTGACGAAGGACTGTGGTCCACTGCCCCATACACGCGCCGAGAAAGGATCTTAAAGCTGCATCAACTTTATACAGCTCCAAGACCCTCTTCAACCATGAATGGGGCACCGAATCATAGGCCTTCTTGTAGTCAATCCAAGCGGCGGAGAGGGCCCCTCTGTTACGCCGGACTTGCTGGCAAATGGTCATGTCGATGAGGAGGAGCTCTTTAGTATCACGGGACCCAACCCTACATCCATTTTGAGCAGAGGCCAGAACATTGTTCGCAACAATGTGCGTGTTAATTTTTGCTCTCAAAATGGATGTAAGGAGCTTGTAGAGTGTAGGCAAGCACGTGATGGGTCGGTAGTTTTTCGGTTCCGTGGTACTACCGGACTTGTAGAGCAGGAAGGTTACACCTGTTGTTAAGGAAGGAGGCAGGGAACCAAGCTCAAGGGCTTGTTGGAATTGCGCTGCTAATCGCGAGTGGGAGCACCGAAACCATTTTAGCCAGAAGTTGTGCAATCCGTCCGGTCCAGGACTTTTCCAGTTCTGGGCAGGGCGGATAGCACAAGTTACATCATCGGCGCTGATGGCAACTGCCTCCATAGGTTCGATGCTCTCGCACTCACGTTCAACAA
This sequence comes from Thaumatotibia leucotreta, assembly GCA_025490895.1. Classification (NCBI taxonomy): domain Eukaryota; kingdom Metazoa; phylum Arthropoda; class Insecta; order Lepidoptera; family Tortricidae; genus Thaumatotibia; species Thaumatotibia leucotreta. Next base: position 9,102 of record JALPQI010022312.1, read on the forward strand.
CGTTCATCCAATCGCCCTCGATGTGTCCGACGGGCACCGACCAGATGTTACGCCAGAAATCAGTCATGGCAGTAGCATCCGGCAGATGCGCGTCGGACAAATGATGATCGGTTCCCTCCCACCTTCGGTATAACTTCCTTTGGTCACTTATTATTATTATTATACCCTGCTGATTTGTGTAGATAAGTGGTATTTGCAGTAATAGGACGGAATGTTGTTTTCGGATGACGATAAATTAAATATGTTGATAAATAAGATTACTAAATCATTTTGCTGATCGTAATATTATATCTAACCGGGTTAATATAATATTATTCTAAAATGTAGGCCATTCTACTAAATAACACGTTGTTTTACATTCTATAGTTTTTTTTTCATTTGTCAGCCTTCGTATCCACTATGATGACGCTGCCCATCATCAATCTTTTAGCAAATACAGTGACACTTCAATCCCTTAGACTCTTACGACACCCGCAGGAGGAGTTGGGGTGGTGACAAATGTATTTTTACACCGTCACCACACGGACGATTTTCGAAATTAATCACGATCCCTTGTGACAATCCTTTTTTACCGACAGGAGCTTGAAAACTCAGTCCGCATAGCCGACATCGAAAACGCCGCCATGAATCCAACCGCCCCCATCCTGGACTATTCCGAGGATCACGAATTCGTGTCCGCCAACCAGCTGGACAACTACTACGCTGAGGAGGACCGAGTGGACGCGAAGGAGGAGGAGAGAAGAAGGCTGACGAAGGGTATAGCCCCGAGGACTGAGATGCAGACGTTTTATAAGGGGCAGAGTGTGTTTTTGACGGGTGGCAGTGGGTTTTTGGGGAAAGGTAAGGCTTTGCTTTGTGTGTGTTTTTATTATTTATTAAGTTATTATTAAGGTCCGACCGAGATCTCGGTCTCGGCATTCTCGGCCAAAAATCGAGCCGAGATATCCCTCTCGGCTCTCGGCCAAAAATGACCGGGACTCTTGGCCGTAGCTGAGATTCGTTGAGCTGTAATTGGCGAGCTTGACGCCATCTCGCGAACTTACTGCGATTTTATTAGTGTCATATTGACATGAACTGACTTCAATTTCACTTTAAAATGAACGGAAGGAGTAATTTAGAGTAAGCGACCCCTAGCATACTAACAATAAAAATACCTGAAATTCGAATACCGGTTTTTGGGGTATCTACATAAAAAAAAAAAAATGCTGTATTTAGTTTGACGTTGGACTTACTATAGGTATTTGCTAGGGATTTTTTATGTAATGTATACGTTTTTTATCCTTTCTACCAAGTCTCGGTCTCGGTCTCGGTCTTGGCCGAGACTAAAATATGGGTCTCGGTCGGATCTTATTTATTATTCCGTGTCTGATGATAACGTTCCAATAAAGCCTTGTTTGGCGTGACCAAATTTCAGATTTCTAGTACTAAATAACGGCCACTGAGCAATTTTGTGGACAGACGGAGAGCTTAGGAATATAGCTCACTATTAGACTTATAGCTAAGAGCGGTCTCTTCCATCCCCTATTTATGATGCATCGCGTCATAAAATAGCCTTTTACCATCTTTCCAATTATTATGAGGAAAGGGAAAAATTCTAACAGCATATTCCTGAGACTAAAAGAAGCATAATAAAATAATGTTAAATGAGTTTTCGTCAAGTCTGAAAAAAAAATTTTTTTTGTTTTTTTTTTATGTTTTATATGCCAATACACAAAAAAGGATTTCATTAATGAAACTATCGCAAAAAATGCATTTTATAGTTTTTTTTACTTTGGCTAGGTAATTAAAGGTTTTTTTGTTCATTTGATTGATGTCTGTCAATTAAGTGTGACAAGACTAAGACAACATGGTGACAAAATCGTTTCCTAAAATGCGTTTTTCATAGCGGTCTAAAACGGTTTTAAGAAAAAATCTAATTTTCTCTTAAAATAGACTGAATTCAGAAAACTTCATATGATATTTTTAACTTCAAATTTGGTCAGAAATCCGCTGTTAAATTTTTTCCCTTTCCTCATGGGCACATCGTATGCATAGTTATCGGCAAGATTTTTTTTTTAATTTATTTCGGTACCATAGAAAATACAAAATACCTATAAATAAAGTGCATGTAGGTGTAACAAAATAAACGGTATGTCTAGACTTAGACCGCTTGACAAATCCGGTTCCTCAGGTAACCGTTCAGTTTTTTCCTTAATTTATTTCTAATTTTATACCTCCGTTATTTTTAGCACCTCAAAACACAATTCCATGACTAACATTCTTTTTATTTCATTGACGTAGAATAAAAATTACGCGAAAGTTTTTTGCGTAAGTATTATTAAGTATGGGAAACTACGCGTAAACATAGAACCATCAAAGTTCAAGAGAAGTCGATTAGGCATATATTAAAATTATTTCAACATATAGATAAAGTGATTTGCTCATTTGTGGCCTATTTCACCATAATTACAAGTGTGACAATTGTAAAATATCACTGTTACTGACGTCACAGGCCTCCGTAGGCTACGGCTACCGCTTTCTATCGGACGGTCCATGTGCTTGTTTGCCACCGACGGAGAAACCGGTTAAACTCGGTCTATTTTATTTTTTTATTTATTATCTTTTTACCATCGTGGGCCCCCTGTAGGTACTATTATCTTTAGATCTTATTTTGAACCAGGGACCGGAACCGTTATTTTACAAAAACCTCGAAATAGCCCAATATTTTTAAATGTTTTATACTCCTTATGTACTCATTATTTTATGTAATTTACAATATCATATTTTTAAATTAATCCATTAACTTAGAATTTATACATAATTATATAAAAGAACGAAAAAGAACCGTTCTTTTTGTATGGAGAAAATACCGATTCTGGTCACTGTTTTGAACCTGTGTTTTCTTTCTAAGGAATAGTGGTGAAC
>JALPQI010022313.1:0-19403 GCA_025490895.1 Thaumatotibia leucotreta
GGCGTGCCGTCGGGCCTTCGGCCCTCCAGCTGATAGAGTGACAGCGTGAGTGGATCGCGTAGCGTGGGGCGACCCGTTGGGCCCGGGACCGTTGGGACCGCGTAGGGCGAGCCGTCGGGCCTGCGGCCCTCCAGCTGATAGGGTGACAGCGTGAATGGATCGCATAGCGTAGGGCGAGCCGTCGGGCCTGCGGCCCACTGGCCGATAAACTAATAGCGTGAGTGGATCGCGTAGGGGCGAGCCGTCGGGCCTGCGGCCCTCCAGCTAATAGAGTGACATCAGCGTGAGTGGACCGCGTAGGGCGAGCCGTCCGGCCTGCGGCCCACTGGCCGATAAACTGACAGCGTGAGTGGATCGCGTAGGGCGAGCCATCGGGCTTGCGGCCCTCCAGCTGATAGAGTGACAGCGTGAGAGGATCGCGTAGCTTAGGGCGACCCGTTGGCCCTTTTGCCCTCCAGCTGATAGCGTGACAGCGTGAGTGGATCGCGTAGGGCGAGCCGTCGGGCCTTCAGCATTCCAGCTGATAGAGTGACATCAGCGTGAGTGGACCGCGTAGGGCGTGCCGTCGGCCTTCGGCCCTCCAGCTGATAGAGTGACAGCGTGAGTGGATCGCGTAGCGTGGGGGCGACCCGTTGGGCCTGCGGCCCTCCAGCTGATAGAGTGACAGCGTGATTGGATCGCGTAGCGTAGGGTGACCAGTTGGGCCTGTGGCCCTCCAGCTGATAGAGTGACAGCGTGAGTGGAGCGCGTAGGGCGAACCGTCGGGCCTGCGGCCCTCCAGCTGATAGAGTGACAGCGTGAATGGATCACATAGCGTAGGGTGACCCGTCGGGCCTGCGGCCCTCCAGCTGATAGAGTGACAGCGTGAGTGGACCGCGTAGGGCGAGCCGTTGGGCCTGCGGCCCTCCAGCTGGTATAGTGACAGCGTGAGTTTATCGCGTAGGGTGAGCTGTCGGGCCTGCGGCCCTCCATCTGATAGTGTGACAGCGTGAGTGGATCGCGTAGGGCGAGTCGTCGGGCCTGCGGCCCTCCAGCTGATAGGGTGACAGCGTGAGTGGATCGCATAGCGTAGGGCGAGCCGTCGGGCCTGCGGCCCTCCAGCTGATAGGGTGACAGCGTGAGTGGATCGCATAGCGTAGGGCGAGCCGTCGGGGCCTTCGGCCTTCCAGCTGATAGAGTGACAGCGGCGTCAGTTGATCGCGTAGGGCGAGCCATCGGGCCTCGCTTTAAACTTGTTGCGAACGCAACCTTTTTAGGGTTCCGTAGCCAAAATGGCAAAAACGGAACCCTTATAGATTCGTCATGTCCGTCTGTCCGTCTGTCCGTCTGTCACAGCCAATTTACTCGGAAACTATAAATGCTACAGTAACGAAATTTGGTAAGGATATGTGTTATATGAACCGCTACAGGATTATGATACTGAATTGTAAAAAAAACCATTGGGGTGGGGGCCCTCCATACATGTAACTGAGGGATAGAAATTTTTTTTTTGTTGTATATAAGCGTGTGGGGTATTAATAGAAAGGTCTTTGAAAATGATATGAAGGTTTATAAATCTCATGTTTATTTAAGCAAATCGTTTTCGAGATATCAGCTCTCAAAGTCTGAAAAATGTGTCCCCCCCCCTCTATTTTTTAAACTACGCGATATAAAATTCTAAAAAAAATATATGTTATGCACATTAATAAACTCTATCAACGATTTTTGGTTTGATTAAATTATCTTCTATAGTTTTTGAGGTAGGTTGATTTAACTGTATTTTTTTATAATAAATCGATAATGGTACGGAACCCTTCGCGCGCGAGTCCGACTCGCACTTGGCCGGTTTTTTTATATAATATCATATTCATGCAGTAGCTAAACGCACCTTCGGCTCGCCTACTATTCGGAAGCTTCTTCTAAGCTCCAATAGCAGCGCTCCACATACGCTTTCCCGCGGCCAATTAGAATTAAGAATAACGTTCATACTCGTAGTTTCAAATCTTGCAAATCACTCTTTCATCATCATCCATACCATCCACTTATACTCAACCGTTATATTGGCACTATCTTTTGTAAACCAAAGTACCTATTGGATTATACCAAGTCTTCTACATATCGAAGTTTTATTTATACGAGTCGTCGAGGACACCTACGGCGGCGGCTACAAACTTGATTTTCTCAATAAACCAAATTGATTGATATATTCCTTATTGTCAGATCTCTGTTATCTAAGGTATTGTATGAATAACACGTCCAATTGAGACACTTCGGGCATTCAAGCTGACATTTTTTTAGTGTCGTATTTCAAACAATATCTTTTCAGCAGCGATTCCCCTCTCATTACACATACAATATTGTCCATTACGTTTATACATGTTTGTGTCGTGATTTAAGCGCGAGAGTTAAACGCTAGCATCCCTAATTGTATTGCACATTACAAACAACATCCTTTGATCTAGAATAAGTTGCACTAAAAACATGAAAATAAAATAAGTAAAAAAAGTTTTACGTTAAACGGTTTTTATTGCACCAAAAACTAGAAAATAAAAATTAGTTGTAACTAACCGTAGATGCTACTTTTTGTCGATTGGTCACGTGAAACTATTATCACTGTAGTCTTCCCAAGTCGGATGCTGAAAGCCACGTTTAGCCTCTATGTCAGTGGATTAAGCGTATCCTAATCGGAAACTTTTACCAAACTAAAATAAAAACGTGGGGCGTTATTATGAAGAAACATACAAGTTCAAAATATGTAATTGTAGCTTTAATTTTGCAATGAATCATTCATCCGTTCCAACACTTCTATAGAGGTAAATAACTTTTATCAAGGCCAGAACAAAACTTATTACTCTATTGCTGTCTTGATTTCTATGTGTGTTCTTAAATAACTATAGTGACTTAATCACTATTGCGTACGCCCCACGTTTTTATTTCAGTTTGGTAAAAGTTTCCGATTAGGATACGGCTTAATCCACTGACATAGAGGCTAAACGTGGCTTTCAGCATCCGACTTGGGAAGACTACAGTGATAATAGTTTCACGTGACCAATCGACAAAAAGTAGCATCTACGGTTAGTTACAACTAATTTTTATTTTCTAGTTTTTGGTGCAATAAAAACCGTTTAACTTAAAACTTTTTTTACTTATTTTTTGAATAGATATAGAGCACTTGAATTTGTCGCGCTTGAATAAATAGTTTTGAAAAATATGAAATTTAAAACCGACCGAAAATTTGGTTATACTTATTGACTTTGAGCGTTCCGTATAAGGTAAAGGTACACTATGCCGGGATAGTACATTATGCCGTGATATTTCGATTTTTGTCGTAAAATAAGGAAACTATCATGAAACTCATGATTTAAATAAATACTTCATAAATTATAGCTCATAAACAACCGATAAACACAAGTATAAGACATACTTAATCAATTCTAAAGCAGTGAAGCTCTTCCGAATCCGTTAGTCCTAACCAAACAGTAGTTCCTTAGGATCGTGTAGTCGGCGAGCGTAAGGAGGCAGTGGGAACTTCGTAAGGTTTCTCTGACATGTTGATAAGTTTATTTGGACTAAATTTGTAAAAACTATTGCCTTGTAGTTATTAACCAAAGTTTTCAATTATTTTTCGTGTCAATATAAAGCATATTTTAATGAAAATACTCTATTTGATGATTCCCGTAATTATGTTCACAAATCAGATGCAATGAACGTAATTGCGGGAGTATCACGGAATAACGGAAAATCAGACATCAATGTTTTCTTCAATCATTTATAACTGGGGCTAATTTTTTTCATAAATTTGATGTAAATGGGTATATTAATTACTAAAGATGACAGTGACGTAATTCCGGTATATGATTATTTTTAAATTTCAATGTTATTTTCAAGCGCAAAGTTAGTGCTCGTTACGTGATAAGTACGAAGTAATGGAGTATAGTATCAACAATAAATGTCTTATATTTGTAAAAACAATCCACAAAAGATAAACATGTCCGTGTTATTCTCACAATTATTATACTACCTTCCAGTCTAAGAAGAGGTTTTCTCGATTTTTCTAATTGAAGGTATTTTTTCCGACTCCCGTAATAATGTACAAGAATTTTCTTCTTATGTCTGTTATTCCGGTATATGAGGAATAGTAAAAAAATATACAAATATTAACAAAAAACATTACAGGAAAAGGGGGCTATTGGTTATTAGGGTTTGTTAATTGAATAGAAGCCCTGTAAGGTAACAACATGACGGTTCGTAAGTCCGTCCGTTCACCCATCAGTCTGCCTATCTATCGGTCTACGCTATAGCTCAGTTAGTAACATTCATATTTGGATTAGGGGTATTAATCATGCGCAAAAAAATAAAACGTAAATAAACCCTAAAAAATGCAATATACATATATATCCTATATGCTATGCATGCATATATTTTATGTATAAGATTGCTTTATCCGAACGTGTAGGTACCCAAATAGTTTCATAAGACGTAAAAAAATTGTTTTTATTTAATTTATTTTCTTTTATTTAAATTTAATTTGGATAAGTGTTTTCAATAAATAAATAGCAGGAAAAAGTGTTACAAAATCCAAGTCTTTCATTAAACATTTTTTATTTTGATATTTATAATTATAAAGAGTCAAATTTACTAATCTTACAAAATTACGATATTTTTTTCTTATTATGACACGATTGTAATATTTTTTAATTCTATTATTTTAATAGAATACTTGAATAATGCGACCTTACGAGATATCACGCAATTATGTGCAACGACTCACGGAATTGAAGCATGCGCCAAATTTTACCACGCAATTACGGACAAACGAAGGGTTTAGCAAATTTGCGATCATTTCCATAATTAAAAAGCTATGGGGCAAAATAATGTCTCATATCAATCTCATAAGACACGTCTACAAAATAAAAATGATTACACACCTAGAATTTTCGTATTTTTAAAATAACCCACAATCAAAGTCAAAAGTGCCTTAGTATACCGCAATATGGTACATTTACCTTACATAAATTATGCCCTGTAGACAATACGATACCCCGTTTTCAGTGAAACACCACCCACACCATTATTATTGAAGCAAATGGGGTACGTAATATAACAAGCTCAATAACGTAAAGTCGCCGTCTCATTATAACAAGGTTCTACGCTGCACTTCAATCAATTTTAATACGAATATTATTGTAAATACTATGCGGGAATAAAAAAAAATTTTTAAAGTATTTGAATACTAAGTTAAGAATATTGGTATCTACTAAGTTCACATTTAATAACCCCGAAAATGTAACATCAGGACCGTTAATACTAGACCGCGAAATTGACTCCACACCGCTAGCAAATGAACGTTGCGAACTTGCAACTCGCGTTTCACCGATTCCTATTGCGATTAAAACTAAATATAATAATAGGTGGTATTCCATTGTTGTTCCGTTAGGTGCGTCTGTCATTACTCATTACCTAACTCGTTGCCTATCGATTGGAAACAGCGGAAGTCTGAAGAAAAAAGTTAATACAGACGTTTTTAGACGGGAAAATAAAACAAACTGTTTTATTAGATCTTGTTACTTGTTCCAGTTCTTGATTTAGTCATCTTAGATTATCGGCAACACTATTACGTTACCTAGCTCTCGTGTAGCTACGCTTTAATTGTCCTAATCGGATTGCTAGGAAAGTTACTACAGCTTTCGTTTACTATATTCTACTATTTTTATAGTACGACGACGTCAACAACCATTACGTTGTATGGTTGCTGTAGTTGTTTGAGTTGACTTTTTTAGGAACAGAGATTTGAGTCGGTTAACTTCAAAGTCGGGTAATCCATTTCTGACATATTGTAAGATTGTTATACATATACCTACTAAAAGCTTAAAAAAATGGTTTTGTTTCTATTTCATGGGTTATTTCGTCTAGTTTTTGAGAAAAATAAAGTTAAAATCACAATAATTTTTTTTATGCTATAGGTGGCAAACGAACAGACGAATCGCCTGATGGAAAGCGATTAACGCCGCCCATGGACACCCGCAACACCAGAGGCTTCGCAAATGCGTTGCCGGCCTTTAAGGTGGGAGTACGCTCTTTTCTTGAAGGTCGTATTGGTCCGGAAACACCGCTTGTGACAGTTCGTTCCAAAGTTTAGCTGTGCGAGGCAGGAAGTTACGAGAAAAGCGCACAGTTGAGGACCGCCAACCATCTAAATGGTGAGAATGACAACATTGTCGCGTAGGGCGGTGGCGGAAAGAAGCGGCAAGTATTAATCCGAACAACTCCTCGGAACACTCCCCGTAGTACATGCGATAGAAAATGCAGTGCGAGGCCACATCTCTACGCATTTTATCAGAATCACGTAAATCCATATGACAGTTTATTTCAAATGAAGGCAAGTCCATCCCATCATAGCCAATCAGCGTAAGAAGTTTGTTCAACATGGCTGTCAGTCGACGTAATTTTTTTCAAATCTTGATAAATCCAGGTATGTGTTAACCTTTCGTATGCTTAGTAGCAGGTCTGCTCCATTACAATTTGACTTAATTAAATAGCCGTCAAAGTCTAGTTTTGATTGCCCTACTTGATGCTTCCGCATACGAATGGTTAAATCAAAATTATATAAATCCTCACTGAGTTTTTCAAAGATAGATAAAATTACAAACGATTATATCAAATGAAGGTAAATCCAATCAAAATTCATATTTTTTGAAAAGAATCCACTAGTTTATATGGGTTTTATTGTCGATTTTTTATTGTTTCAGCCATAATAAAAATTATCTGCCTTTAAAATCACCGAATTATCACTTTTTTCAATAATCTCTCAAGTGGTTAGAGTGGATTGATCAGAGTTAACCAACTCATTGAAATACATACATAAATTTATTGGAGCAAACAAGAAAACACATTATTAATGATTACAAAATCTAACTTTATTACAAAAACTCAGAAATTGTCCTGACAGACAATAAATTCAGCCCACAATGGACAGACGGACTGACAAATTCATAAGATTTGGTGCAATTGACAAGCAATACCTACAAATATAATATTCTTCTTCCATTATACTCCTTTTTAAATAGATTAGATACGGTGACACTTCTCATTTGGACAGATACTGGCAAATTAACTATATCCGGTTTTTTATCTATAAATTAATGTACCAGTGCAAACAATGTATAGTGTAGTGTAACAATAGTAGTATTTTTTTTATTTGGCACAAGCCATATTTACGAAGACCAGAATTGCGATGATTGGTCCTGACAAACCTAAAGATTTCTTAGATTAGAAACAACTGCTTGTTTTATAGCACAACTTACAGTAGGAAGCATTTCTATGAGAGAATGTGTTTTATTTTAAAGGTGCATTCAGACCAAACGAGCATTCGCTATTCTATCCCCCGCTCTACGAAATTAACGAATCAAGTTTTGTGTAACGATCGAATTTCGTAGAGTGGGGGGATAGAATAGCGAATGCTCGTTTGGTCTGAATGCACCTTAAGATTACATGCCTGCTATTTATTAAATAATCGATCCCAACTTATAACGTAATTGTAAAAGTTTTTTGGTCGTTTGACTCATAAAGATTACACAAATACCAGTCCACTGACATATATTATATTATATCCTTAGGAAGACTTCTTAGGAATAATAAAATTATGTATATACGTACAATTAACAACTGATCATTTGGAACCGTTATTACAAGGCAGTATGGTGATATTGAAACTCCTGTAAAAGTTGTCAACGTGTATAATGAATTCCGTACAAAATGGTAGAATACCGATATCCTGACTAGACGTTATAGGCACTTTTGAATAAAATACTGTGTTGCAAATAACTAATAATCTAACTAAACACACAAAAATACGTGTTTCATATTACCACGTATTACTTAGCTAAATCGGATAACAAATAGGAAATAACGAGCAAACATTTCATTTCATTCTGTAGGTAACAGTATTACACCTCAAATACCAGTATCCGATTTACCCATTTCATATATATTCAATTTTTAATATTTATCGAAATATCATAGGTTTTAATCTAATCATCTGATTCCAAGAGACACCACATTAAAATCAAATGCAGACATATTTATGTGATTTAACTAAACAAACGTGTCCATTTAAGTATAACAATAACATGATGTTTTACTTTCCTTCCTTCGTCAAATTTAAAACACTCGGAAGGAAATCTTGGTATTGCATCCATTCTTCATTATTTTTGGCGTGTTCACTCAATAATATTTTATAAACAAATCCGCGAGTAATGTTTAACGATATTGAAGAAAAACTCAGCGAAAATGGCACTACAATTAAGTTCGATCGCGAACTTTTACAAATAATGTCTGAATTCTTTGCTATATGAAACAGAACCATATAAGTCTGGTTAATACTAATTCAAACTCGCCATCACCTTACACTGGAACAGTTTTAATAGTGCCATTCGAACTGAGCTTAGTATGATTTAATTTAACGTATAACTTTACGCTTAACGTAAGGACCGAGTTTGATCTTTATACGGATTATCTGTTTAAGTATCGTTATGGTAAGCGCAAAGTGAGGCCGTTTACTAAAAAAAACTTACAATTTAATCGATAACAAAATAGAACCGTGTAGACTTAGGCCATTTAAAATACGTTAAAAACTAGACGCACGTCAATTAGGCCAATTTGATAGAATATGCCCATATTGTAAGATATATCTACTGACATGCTCTGTTTTTTTACAATTGAATCTATGGACACGTAAAGTACACAGACATATCATAGCTACTTAAAGCATGAGCTGCTAGATAACTTACCCCTTATTCATAAACGCCTCCTAACTTAGCAAGCCGATAAGTTTGTCTCTTTCGATCTTATCAATATGTCTATAAGACGAAAGAGACAAACAAATACATATTGGCTTGCTAAGTTAGGAGGCATTTATGTATAAGAGGGTTAATCAGTAGCGTAGTGGTAAAATAACTGCGCGACTATATGTATAGAGTCGCATGATATCGCCAGTTCTACTTTCCCTTCTAAAAACCCTGTCACAGTGAGATACCTAAAATATGCACCAGTGAAATTACTATTAACCTGCGCACTTGATTCAAATATTAACTGAAAACTCATCACTTCATCTAGTGTCCGTCGACTACTACATACTTTTATGCACTCGCTATAGGCTTCACTTCAGTTATGTGTGACACCTCATCATTCGATGTATCAGCAATTTCATTATGTGAACCATCTATTACCTTTTCAATATCAACTTGCTCATTATTTTCATCGACTGATAAATCGTGTAGATTTATGTTAGCATTGCTTATCGCTTGAATTAGAGTTTCCATGGCCTTTTCGTCAATTTTTTCTTCTAAGCTATCTATGTCATTCTTGATAGAATCTTCATTTGTGTTAGGTTCTTCTAAGGTTTCCTTATTATCGTCTCTTACTGGTTCTTCAGTGACTTCTATTGAATTTGCCGCTTCCTGTGCCTGTATTTCTGCTTTCTTCTTGGACTTTTGTTTCTTCGGTTTTTCTGCTTTGGGCGGGTCTTCCTTGACGCCGTTCTTGTTATTGGTGAGCGTGTTTAATTGGCTCTGGAGGTGCACGAGGCTCTGTCGAAGTTGCGCGCAGTTTGCAGCCATTTTGTCGACCTTAAAACAACAAATAATATTATTAAATCCATTTTTTTCTTAGGCCGCGGTTTCGACCCGCCGCCCACAGCATCCGAATGGTGTGTTCGGGAATGCTCCGGAGTGGTCGTTTTCGCCCACAAAACAGAAAAAACAGTAGAAGCGTAATGTAAGCGCAGCGCGTGTGGCAATAGTAAGCAGCGCAAGGCTTACCTGCACAAAAGTTAACACAGTAGGCCGACAGTTCTCTAAGCGTGCTCACGTGAGATCGTTTTCGAATAAATCCGAAAAAGAATGTGCAAATATGCCTTTTTGTGCCGTTTTGGGATGTAAAAGTAACAGCCAGAAGTCAAACCTCACCAATGAAGTTATTTCGTACCACCGGAAATTCTTAATTTGTTAATATTTTAATATTTTCTAAAATATTTCGTCTTCCACAAGATGTTTGTACTACACTAAATAAGAAACAACTTTATATGCCAATAATAAGGTCGTTTTTTATTTGGCATGAAACTATGGAAATTTCTAGAATTTCGGAACGATAGGCTGAGTAGCGGCCAATGCGAGGAAAGGGTCCAAAAAGGTATCGATATCGATATTTTATTTCGTTGATATACCTACATTAGTTGTCTTGAGCCGATTAAGAAATCTTTATTTATTTAATCGGGTTTCCGACTGTCATCGTCATCATCATCATCATCTCAACCTTTTGCTGCCAGCTGCTGAGCGTAGGCCTGCATGTCATCCAATTATAATATTGTGGATATTAGGGTTTCGTTACCAAATCATAGTATCGCTATGTCCACCCGACTGTCATTGTCATCATTATCATCATAGGTAGGCCCACCACAAGGTGGACTGATGACCTGGTGAAGGTCGCAGGAGTCCGCTGGATGCGGGTGGCGCAGGACCGGTCATTGTGGCAATCTTTGGGGGAGGCCTATGTTCAGCAGTGGACGTCTTTCGGCTGATATGATGATGATGATGAAAAAACCAAAGAAATGTACTTTTTCATCACACTTGCTTTGTAAGCGCCCCATTGCTTGCATGCATCGCGGGAGTATTCCCTAGGGAGTTATAGAAAAGTTGGTACGTCATTTAACAATATTTTGTCTTAAAACAATTTTTTGTGATTAGAAGTGTGATGACAAACATTGTATGCATCACGGTCGGTAAGCGGAATACTAACTCGAGTCATAAAAATCTAACACTCTAGTTAGTAATACCGTAATTACCTCCCTAGACGCCCAATGTACTATTACTTCATATATATATAATTATATATATTTTATCGACATAATACCGACTCTTGCACAGCACTATGACGCTCGTTACCCATAACGTGTAAAAATCAGCCTATCTCTTTTACTCTTGGGAAATGCCAACTTATGTGGGAGAGAGAACAAGGATTCGCCATCTATTGGGGAGTTGCTGAACTATTGAGTTTTAGTTATAAACAGAGTTATGCTACTCGACGCTAGATGGCAACACTCTCTTTGCAAGTTAGTAGTAGCAAGCGAAACGTCGTAAGTAATAAAACGAGTAGTATAATTTTGCTTTTGTCGCATTCGAAATAAAGTTTATTTTTGTATAAGATTTTATAACCAATAAGCTTTCAGATACTTATGTGTGCATGTTTGCGCCAGTGTGAGTGTGGCGACATCGGTTCTCTCGAGAATCGGGGTATAAGCCGCTTCTACGTTATTTTTGTTCTGTGTTTTCGCCTGCCGCTTATGACGTGCCCTAGTGCGGTCGAACTGACCGCGGCCTTAATAACATTATCACCGCATTTATCAGACAGGATTGGCATATGTGCCGAATCAGCTTAAACCGAACCGGTAAAATCTGTTTTTAATTTATTTTATAATAGAGCCATAAAAGTAAATGTATATCTATGTGTCAATTCACATAACTTGACTGGTATCAATATACACACGCATACGTACATATAGTAGAAGCACGAAACGCATCTACTCAACAAGCCGATTATTATGTTGATAAATGCGGTACAACTCCTATAATCAATTATTAACGTATACTAAATTGTATTAGTATATAAATGAAATAAAAAATATGGACAATAATTCAATTTTCAATGACAAACATCATCTCTAAATGTCACATACATATTTAAGCAGGATACTTGCCCGAACGGTAATCTGTAAGTTTTCAAGCAGTGTTTTGTTCTGTTGTGATTTTAGAACTCTAATGTGCATTAGTATGTACTTTTATAGAAATTATGAATTTATCCGTTTTATCACCATTCCTTCTAGAAAATGCATTGACGTTAAATTCTATAGTCTACATGTTAGTGTGAGTAGCGTTTTTTTGGCATTGGGCGTATGGTAGTCAGTCGTTTATCGTATTACGTGCCACCTTCGCACTCGCGCACTTGTTAGAACGTGACGGCAACGATGACAACCGATTAAAGACGAGATAATCATAAGCGTACAGGAACGCTTTCAGTTATCCAAATAGAAGAAACTTCCAAGTATGGTTGGCTGCTTTAGTAAATGAATTTGTCTATGATACGTATCATACATATATACTATGAATTTAGTAGTATAGTACAGCAGCAGATACGGCTTCGCGGGTAGGGTGTTCAACTGTTCACAATTGAACACCCTACCCGCACCTTAACACACTCTATAGTCTTAGCAATAAGGTCGTGCCAAGTTCATTTTGAACACCCTGCCCGCTTAGCATTATCTACTGCTGACTCTATGTACTTTTACGAGCAACAATACATTGACTAACACAGTTCAACAAGGATAACACATTTCCTCCAATGTGTAGTATATACTCCGAAATAGCAGACTACCCGAAGAGAAGAATTTTCATGCTATCCCAGTACGACGGGACATCCAGCAAGCAAAAGTGGCGGTGTATGATTAATTGATTCTGTTAATATGGTTCTATAGACCAAGCATATTGTAACTGCATTTCCGCAAAATGTTTAGAAAGAATAAATATCAATAAAATATCTTGTCTTAAAATTTTGCGAACGGTTTTGTGCCTAAGTAAGCGGGAAGGTTCTTGAGTGGCGGCCACGTACCACGCACCGGAAGGCGTAGCGTGGGTAGGCCCCCCACAAGGTGGACCGATGACCTGGTGAAGGTCGCAGGAGTCCGCTGGATGCGGGTGGCGCAGGACCGGTCATTGTGGCAATCTTTGGGGGAGGCCTATGTTCAGCAGTGGACGTCTTTCGGCTGATATGATGATGATGATGAAAGCTGGCACGAATGGAATGAATGAAAAGAATTACATATCATTGTGTGTATTGTGTATGCAGCCCTGCTATACCAACCTGTATCTACCGTCATTTTGACATCCACACATAGATATTATCAAACCGCGATTAGAAAGGGGATTCGAAAGTACTGTTGACACAACAGCGTATAAGTTAATCTAGGATATGTTCATAGTTATATTCATATATTTATAATTTAAGTGCAAAAATTTATAGACAATAGATTAATTAATCACTCCATCTATAAACAACTCTTTTCTTGGTTAATCTTGTGTCATTTTTTGTGTCAACAGTACTCTCGAATCCCTTTCTGATTCCGGTTTGATATACTTTCTGTCTTACTCGATCCATTCGTGCCTTCTTTGGTGACTTTACCAATAACAGTGAGACATACCTTATCGTTGCTTTGTTTGCTCGGAGCGGGAGCGACGGCGGGCGCGGGCGGCGGGGTGGGCAGCGGCGGCCGCTCGATGTTGTGCTCCTTCAGCGTGCTCAGCAACGTCGTGCGCTCCGCCTGCAGTCACACATCATCCACCCTAAGTTAACAGTGAGACATACCTTATCGTTGCTCTGTTTGCTCGGAGCGGGAGCGACGGCGGCCGCTCGATGTTGTGCTCCTTCAGCGTGGTCAGCAACGTCGTGCGCTCCGCCTGCAGTCACACATCATCCACCCTAAGTTAACAGTGCGACATACCTTATCGTTGCTTTGTTTGCTCGGAGCGGGAGCGACGGCGGGCGCGGGCGGCGGGGTGGGCAGCGGCGGCCGCTCGATGTTGTGCTCCTTCAGCGTGGTCAGCAACGTCGTGCGCTCCGCCTGCCGTCACACATCATCCACCCTAAGTTAACAGTGAGACATACCTTATCGTTGCTTTGTTTGCTCGAAGCGGGAGCGACGGCGGGCGCGGGCGGCGGGGTGGGCAGCGGCGGCCGCTCGATGTTGTGCTCCTTCAGCGTGGTCAGCAACGTCGTGCGCTCCGCCTGCCGTCACACATCATCCACCCTAAGTTAACAGTGAGACATACCTTATCGTTGCTTTGTTTGCTCGAAGCGGGAGCGACGGCGGGCGCGGGCGGCGGGGTGGGCAGCGGCGGCCGCTCGATGTTGTGCTCCTTCAGCGTGGTCAGCAACGTCGTGCGCTCCGCCTACAGTCACACATCATCCACCCTAAGTTAACAGTGCGACATACCTTATCGTTGCTCTGTTTGCTCGGAGCGGGAGCGACGGCGGGCGCGGGCGGCGGGGTGGGCAGCGGCGGCCGCTCGATGTTGTGCTCCTTCAGCGTGGTCAGCAACGTCGTGCGCTCCGCCTGCCGTCACACATCATCCACCCTAAGTTAACAGTGAGACATACCTTATCGTTGCTTTGTTTGCTCGGAGCGGGAGCGACGGCGGGCGCGGGCGGCGGGGTGGGCAGCGGCGGCCGCTCGATGTTGTGCTCCTTCAGCGTGGTCAACAACGTCGTGCGCTCCGCCTGCAGTCACACATCATCCACCCTAAGTTAACAGTGAGACATACCTTATCGTTGCTTTGTTTGCTTGGAGCGGGAGCGACGGCGGCCGCTCGATGTTGTGCTCCTTCAGCGTGGTCAACAACGTCGTGCGCTCCGCCTGCAGTCACACATCATCCACCCTAAGTTAACAGTGCGACATACCTTATCGTTGCTTTGTTTGCTCGGAGCGGGAGCGACGGCGGGCGCGGGCGGCGGGGTGGGCAGCGGCGGCCGCTCGATGTTGTGCTCCTTCAGCGTGGTCAGCAACGTCGTGCGCTCCGCCTGCCGTCACACATCATCCACCCTAAGTTAACAGTGCGACATACCTTATCGTTGCTTTGTTTGCTCGGAGCGGGAGCGACGGCGGGAGGCGGGGTGGGCAGCGGCGGCCGCACGATGTTGTGCTCCTTCAGCGTGGTCAGCAACGTCGTGCGCTCCGCCTGCCGTCACACATCATCCACCCTAAGTTAACAGTGCGACATACCTTATCGTTGCTTTGTTTGCTCGGAGCGGGAGCGACGGCGGGCGCGGGCGGCGGGGTGGGCAGCGGCGGCCGCTCGATGTTGTGCTCCTTCAGCGTGGTCAGCAACGTCGTGCGCTCCGCCTACAGTCACACATCATCCACCCTAAGTTAACAGTGCGACATACCTTATCGTTGCTCTGTTTGCTCGGAGCGGGAGCGACGGCGGGCGCGGGCGGCGGGGTGGGCAGCGGCGGCCGCTCGATGTTGTGCTCCTTCAGCGTGGTCAGCAACGTCGTGCGCTCCGCCTGCCGTCACACATCATCCACCCTAAGTTAACAGTGCGACATACCTTATCGTTGCTTTGTTTGCTCGGAGCGGGAGCGACGGCGGGCGGCGGGGTGGGCAGCGGCGGCCGCTCGATGTTGTGCTCCTTCAGCGTGGTCAGCAACGTCGTGCGCTCCGCCTGCCGTCACACATCATCCACCCTAAGTTAACAGTGCGACATACCTTATCGTTGCTTTGTTTGCTCGGAGCGGGAGCGACGGCGGGCGCGGGCGGCGGGGTGGGCAGCGGCGGCCGCTCGATGTTGTGCTCCTTCAGCGTGGTCAGCAACGTCGTGCGCTCCGCCTGCAGTCACACATCATGGTATTACTCAATGATTACATACATCTGATATGTATGAAAAACAAAGCCGCTGTCGCTGTCCGTCCGTCCCTAATAAGTATTATAAAATCTTTAGAAGTAGGAAACGGATGTTTAAGCGGATTTTTTCAATAGTGATTCATGAGGAAGGTTTTAGTATCAGTACTTTACCCGTACGAAGTCGATGCGAGTCCCTAGTTAAATACTAATTACAAGAAAGGTAGTAAATAAATGGATGACTTAATGTAACTTAACCCTTCATGTTTACATGACATGTTGTTGTGTGTTGGCCTGAAGTTTCATGGAACCTAGGTAGTTCCACAATTATATCCATTTGGAGAGTTTTAGCTAGAAATAAGTTGTGTATGCCGCACATGTCCAGCAGCGCCGCCTGCGCCGTCTCCCGCCGCTGCCACGAGTACTAACTGCACACACCTGCAGCGTGCGGCACAGGCTCTGCATGTGCGCGAGCTGGCGCCGCCGCTCGTCGCCCGCCTGGCGCTCGCCGCACATGTCCAGCAGCGCCGTCTGCGCCGTCTCCCGCCGCTGCCACGAGTACTAACTGCACACACCTGCAGCGTGCGGCACAGGCTCTGCATGTGCGCGAGCTGGCGCCGCCGCTCGTCGCCCGCCTGGCGCTCGCCGCACATGTCCAGCAGCGCCGTCTGCGCCGTCTCCCGCCGCTGCCACGAGTACTAACTGCACACACCTGCAGCGTGCGGCACAGGCTCTGCATGTGCGCGAGCTGGCGCCGCCGCTCGTCGCCCGCCTGGCGCTCGCCGCACATGTCCAGCAGCGCCGTCTGCGCCGTCTCCCGCCGCTGCCACGAGTACTAACTGCACACACCTGCAGCGTGCGGCACAGGCTCTGCATGTGCGCGAGCTGGCGCCGCCGCTCGTCGCCCGCCTGGCGCTCGCCGCACATGTCCAGCAGCGCCGTCTGCGCCGTCTCCCGCCGCTGCCACGAGTACTAACTGCACACACCTGCAGCGTGCGGCACAGGCTCTGCATGTGCGCGAGCTGGCGCCGCCGCTCGTCGCCCGCCTGGCGCTCGCCGCACATGTCCAGCAGCGCCGTCTGCGCCGTCTCCCGCCGCTGCCACGAGTACTAACTGCACACACCTGCAGCGTGCGGCACAGGCTCTGCATGTGCGCGAGCTGGCGCGCGGCGGCGGCGGCGCGCTCGTCGCCCGCCTGGCGCTCGCCGCACATGTCCAGCAGCGCCGTCTGCGATGTCTCCCATCGTTTCTTCCATGACAGAGATTCTTTCTCCAGCTTCTTAATCTTCTTTGACATCTGGAATAGACACATTGAATTTCTACTTTAGAATTCATAATAAAACTGGCAAGTCTTCACTTCATCAGATCCAGAAATGCTGGTCCAGGATAGTAAGTTGCACAATTAAAACTTGCTAAATGTAATAAATAATAATAATAAATAAATATCTTGGGACATCTTACACAAATCAACCTAGTCCCACGGTAAGCTCAATTAAGGCTTGCGTTGTGGGTACCAGGCGACGATATATATAATAGATAGATACGTATAGATACTTAGATACATACACAGCCATGACCAAGGAACAAACATTTGTGATAAATAAATACACAAAGAATGCCCTCGCCGGGATTCGAACCCGAAATCTCCAGCTGCGTAGGCAGGGTCACTACCAACTAGGCTACAGAGGCTGACAATGGTGCTTTTAAGTCTCCTACTTTTAGCTCAACCTAGAATAGCGATGAATTCTGAGGTAAATCTAAATAGAAAACACTTGCCTTTTCCATCTGCTCCTTAAATCCTCCAAACACCTGGTTACTCTTAACTAACGCGTTCTGGAACTCATCGTACTTGTCAGTGTACACCCCGAGCTGCCCTCTAAAATACAAAAACGATAATACATTTCAATTTAATATAATATTTTATCAAATTGTATACTTATGAGAATTAGTGAGTGAGTGCAGTAAGCGATATTATTCAAGCCTACAGTACAAATGCCTTTACCTCAAAGCAATTTCTGTCCCTTGCAATTCCATGATCTTAGCTGTGCACTGAGCTACTGTCACTTTTAAATGTTCCATCTCAGCTAAAAGCTTTTCTTTCTCCGCTTGATGCTCTAGAGATGCTTTCTGAAGTTTAGCATCTGACAACTGAGACTCTAGAGCCATTTGTTTGCCCATTTTGTCAACCTGAAATTGATGAGAAAAAAAATGTTATTACTCTTTTTTCTATGGTCAATCTCTATTTTGTTTTATGGGTGTAATACCTACCAAGAGGGTGCATTCATAGTACCATTGTAATAATAAGTGATATATGCGAAATTACTAGTTCAGGATAGTCGAATTGTGAACCAATGCTCAGTGTGTTCCTTAAATAGAACTACTCCTTAATATTTAGACGATAATAATTTGTATAAGGTAAACAATACAATGACCGATGAGCTGGTGAAGGTCGCAGGAGTCCGCTGGATGCGGGTGGCGCAGGACCGGCCTATGTTCAGCAGTGGACGTCTTTCGGCTGATATGATGATGATGATGATGATGAAACAATACAAAAAAAGAAGAAATCTTCAGTTCTTACTTGCTGTTCTCTCAACTGGTATTGCTGCACCACACTCTTAAACTTCTCACTCATGCTTATGTTATCATCTCTCAACTTGGCATTCTTCTCATTGTTCTGCTGTAGAAGAGCGGTGATCTCAGTAAGAGTGTTCTGGAACTTGGCTTGCGTCTCCTTACGGCGCTCCTCTTCCTCGCGGATCTTTAGTAGTGACTCTTCCTGAATAATAATAAAAATTAAGTTTAAATTCTCCTTTCGCCAATTACTCACCTCCGGTTCAGTCCTCCTCGCCATTTGTTTATGAATACTATGTCAATGTCGAGCGATAAATGTATCAACTGTCACATTTCAACGCGGACAATGCTTTTTTTGTACATACACGTGTACAAATGAAATAGTACATTACGACAGTGCACGTGTCTCGTACGACGTTTTTTAGTACAAATGGCCCTCCGAAGTTTTGGACTTGACGTAAAATGACCCACTTCTCGCACTAGAGCCTAAAAAGTACACCATCTGTACTAAAAATGTCTTTTAAAATGATATTAAGGTGTCTAGAAGACATTTTTCTTTAGGTGAACAGTTTTCGAGATATCAGCTCTCAAATTCGTAAAAAGTGTGCCCTCCACTCTATTTGCTAAACCATGGGGGTACACAATTTAATAAAAATTTGCATAACAAATCAATAAACGTTGCAACGTTTATTGATTTGTTTCAAGTATCTGTTATACTTTTTGAGATAGGTTACCGTTTGTGCACAAACCCTTTATACCCTTTGTCTAATTCAAACTTGGCTGGTTTCATTACATTACAAGAGTGTTAGTGAGTAGGCTTCCCGGTGACAGGGGGCTCTGTAGCCGTCCAGAAAAAACTTGTCACACTCTTGGAATGTAATGAAACCAGCCACGAATGCTGAAAGGAAACGATAAAAGTTATAATTGATTTTCTATTTTCATAGCATTTTGTAACATTAATGATAAAGTAGGATCGCATATGGTGATAGTTTCGGTTAGAAAAAAATTCCAAGTATAAAAAAGATCCGCCAAAATCTTTATTTTATTTGTCTCCTGTAATTAATAGACCACATTAGTACATTGTGCATCAAGGGAGGTAAGTACGGAATCACTAATGAGAGTGTTAGAAGCCCGACGCCGTAGGCGGAGGGCTTTTAATGACTGGAGTTAGTATTCCGTTTACCGACCGTGATGCATACAATGTTTTTCATCACACTTGCTGACAAAAAAATAAGTTTTAAGACAAAATATTATTAAATGACGTACTGACATTTCTATTACTCCCTAGGGAACTTCACTTTTCTATTACTCCCGCTACGCATGCAAGCAATGGCACGCTTAGACAGCAAGTGTGATGAAAAAATTAATGTATGTTTTCAAGCCATTCATTACCAAACTCCCTGAATAC
>JALPQI010022314.1:0-12683 GCA_025490895.1 Thaumatotibia leucotreta
AATAAAAGTGTTGACACTATGCAAATTTCAGCACGCATCCGAATATTTTTTTCTTTTAAAATGTAAACGAGTTCGGTCGTGTTTTGTTTTCTTTCACTCTTAATTTTCAAGTTTTCGGGTAATTGCGAGATGCGAAAGTGGGATAATTCCGAAAATCACAGAAAAATCGCCAAAAACTACATGAGTCTCATTTTGGAATTATCCTAAATTTTTAAGCATTGCCACGCCAAGATAAATATTTGAGGTGACAACAAATAATAAAACAATTATTTGTTGATTTGTTTATTTTTTGGAAGTTGAGGACTTGCAAATAAATTCCTTCTAATTTGTTATGTATGAGTCTTATTTTGCATGTTTCCTCGCTTTAGTGTGGTGAAAAATGTTGTGTTTCACTCGGCAGCAAAGCTTGTTCAACTCTCGTGCTTCACTTTGCTTCCTAGTAAAACAAATAACTATTAAATTAAATTATAGTTAAAATGGCTCGTGACTGATCCGTCACTAGGCACTCCAGAATGCTTAGCCAAGTTGCCAATCGCTAACGCTTAGTACCTATCGTATCGTAGTTTTCCCTCTCTGTCACTCTTTCATATTAGTGTAATAAAGACAGTTGCCTTTCGTGACGATTAAGCGTTAGCGATTGGCAACTTGTCTAAGCACGCAGTAGACTTATGTTAAGATATGATGGTACCGCATCTAATCGTTTGTCGGCGTTGCCGTCACGTTCTAACAAGTATGCAAGTGACATGTAGCACGATAAATGGATAAAACGACAACAAGACACCTGCTGAAATGCCGTGAGCGAATTGGGGCCTACCGGGAACCACGACTGATATGTGGTTCTCTGCCACACTAATGAACGAATTAACAAGTGTAATGGAAGAGGCAATACGTACATCGCGGTTCGTAGTGTAGTAGGGCTACTGATTTTTATTCATCGTCATCGTCAGTGACACTTAAATTCCTTAGTCGACTCTTAGGACACCCACGGGAAGAGTTGGGGTGGTGACAAATGTATTCTTAAATTCTTACTGCCGTCACCACACGATTTCAATCAATTTCCTCGACTGTTCTAAATTGCTACTGATTTTCCGTGACAAACCGATTCATGGTCTTATTCTATACATTATTTGTCTTCGTTTAACTTGTCGTCTTATATACGTACTAGTATTTAGTATGCACCTTTGTTTTATTATTTTTCTATTTATTAAATTGATATCTATCTTCTATCATAACTACTTAGGGACCAATGTATAGGTACATAAAATATGCATGTTATTTTTCAATACCTACAGATGGTTTTTACGTACTAGTGCGAGAAGTGGTTAAATTTTGCCAGCTGCAAATTTCGGGGAGCCATCTGTACTGAAAAACGTCGTACGATATACGTGTGAAAAGGAATTTCGTACTTGTATCATAATGTACTATTTTAGATTATACTTCGTAAGTAATATAAGTTTATTTTATTATCAACGTTAACGGCACGAGCTTTTTTACGTCAATATAAATTTGCGAAAATAATCACTTTTCCAAGATAATACATAATTTGAAATAACTGGTGCAATTACTTACATTGTAGGCGTCATATGGTGTCATATACCGCGTGCGAGGTAGCGGTAAAATTAGGCTTAATTTTATGGCACGCACTCACCAAATTTTTATCAGCTCCGGTTTTATTACGATGTTAGGTAGAACAGGAGACTTTTCTGATTTCTGTCATTGATTTTATGTAGAGGATAATGCTAATAAAAACAAAAAAAAGCAATAGCTACTTTTGCGATACCCATTCACAAAATAGCTATCTGCTATGACTTTGATTAAAGTTTGACTGTCACGATAAAGTTCCTACAGTGCAGTGTTGTCACATACAATTTGGGAAAACTAGTAAACTACATCTAAAAATAGGTAGAAATTGGTAGAATTAGAAGCGGAAAATTGGTAGATCTACCACCTAAGAATCGACGCCAATGACACCATCTATAATTCCATATACCATACCGTTTTACCAACCGACTCGAAGAAAATATCACGAAAACTGTCATTATCTCTGCGGGCATCTGACACTATCAGTATGTAGTGTCAGTGGCAAGTTGTTAAGCTGATATATCATGATATATTATTACCCACAAACTTTAGCACGGAACGCGCCCGAACGTTGAAATAACAATTATATTTCGTAAAACGTATGGAGAATGTTCATCATCATAAGATTTTAAAAAATAGGTAGATTTAAGACTGAAAGTGGTAGATAGGTAGAATGAAGGCAAAATAGGTAGATCTACCAACAAGTTGGTAGATGTGACTACACTGCTACAGTGGCTAAAGCTATGTATGAAATTATTTACTGTTGATTTTTTGCTATTGAGTATACATATTTAACAATGTCTCACACATTCAGACACTGCTGTTCTATGGTGCTGCATGGTGACGGCAGTAAGAATCTATTTGTCACCACCTCAACTCTTCCCGTAGGTGGCGTAAGAGTTGGGATTGAAATACGTGTCGCTGGGCACTAAACATTTCTTAATGGGCAGCAGCGTGATCATAGTAAACACGCTTGCTTGTTGCTTGTTTTGTTATGCCCAGGCTGTCCAGCTTACGTGAAATATTCGTGCATCCACTGCCATATTAATAGGCATGTAGTGTATGTAGGCTGCTTAAAGCTAGCTACATTAAAATTTAGTCCTCGGTAGCCCAACGCTGCATTTACCAACAAAACCTACTTTGCTATGAAACGAATGAAAAATTAAATAGTAACATAGAAGCCAGCAACACAGCATTTCCCGGCTCCAGGCTCCCGGTGTCAGCAATAAGTCAGTGTAAATTAATTTGGCCGTAAGTGGCGACGGCGATGGCGGCCGGCAAATTACGTCATTACCAAACTTCGCGCCCTCTCATTACTGGCCGCCGCGACAGGCGCACCTTTGATCATGCGGGTCTGTAGGTATTTATATAAATCATAAAAATAAATATTTGGGGTGGACACAAAAAAGTCAAACTATTATTTTACAAGTAGGTAAGCCTAGCAAGAAGCATTTTCAAATAGTAGGTATGCGTATTTTGTCCAGCAAAAAACTCGCCGAAACTTATTTTTTCAAGTAGGTATGTAGTAAATAATTAGGTCTCATATATCTATATATAATATATGTATATGTGTCGGTTAACTTTAAACTCGGATAAATCCACTCTAACCACTTTAAAGATTTATTAAAAAAAAAGATAATTCTATGATTTCAAAAGGCGGATTTTTGTTTACTAATATAGGTACTTAATATGGCATATACGTGCATATATCTAACGATAGTGAAGATACGTTACACATTATAAAGTTTTCTGTCAGTTGTCGTAACCTTCCTTTTGCAATAGGTAAATATTTCAAGTTAGGAGGTCAATTTTGCAAGTTGACCTAACTTGCAATATTGAGTCCCAGAGTAAGCTTCATTTAGACTTGTGTTGCAAGAGGTATATACGACATAATGTCTACATAAAGCATTTAAAATATTTATTAGTTAAAATTTAATCAATGTGAAAGACTGTTTAAATGAAACAGTCCTCTTCCCAATTGTAATATCCAGATTGCAGATTTTCATTTTTGTTTCATAAAACTTTAATGGGAGTAATGGGAACAAAATTGGAACTTTTACTTCCAACCCAAGTGCCATTTTACCCAATATTTAGCTTCAGAGAGACAGACGACAGTCACGAATTCCACATTTGGCATTCATATCATATCAGAACGTTTGGACTAATTGTATGCCCGGGCCGGGGTATCTTTGGGGTATCATTGAAGTAAGAGGCTTATTCAACTTGAGAACTGTTGATTGGAATCGTAATTGATTTAAATTCTGCTGCTGTTGGTAGCGGCGGACGGCACAAAAACAACATCTACAAATTTTATTAACATGTTTGTATGTTCCATAAAGGTAGGTCTTAAGATGAATATGTCCAAGACTAAAGTTATGACGAATATCTCTAGTGATCCTATTCCAACCATAATGGTTGGGAACGAAAACCTGGAGGTGGTCGAGCAATACGTGTATCTTGGACATATTCTATCTTTTGACAAAAAACACCAACAAACGGAGATCTCCAGGAGAATTCAGCTGGGTTGGGCGGCGTTTAACAAACTAGCGGATATCCTCAAACCCGCTGACATTCCACAATGCCTGAAAACCCGCCTCTTTAATCAATGTGTCCTGCCAACCATGACATACGGTGCCGAGACATGGACGCTCACTAAGGAGGCTATGAATAAAATTAGAGTAGCACAAAGAGCCATGGAGCGTGCCATGCTCGGCATCAAGCTACAAGACCGTGTGAGGAATACCGAGATTCGACGTCGCATGAAAGTGCAAGACATCGGAGACGTTATTACTAAACTGAAGTGGAATTGGGCGGGACACATTGCCAGGCAGCGTGATGGCAGGTGGACCAAAATGTTAACGGATTGGTGGCCGCTTTCAGATGGGAGAAGCGCAGGGCGTCCGACCGCTCGATGGGTGGACGATATTCGGAAGAATACGGGTCACTTTTGGATGAGGTTAGCTCAGGACCGGGACCAGTGGCGTACAAGAAGAGAGGCCTATGCTCAGCAGTGGGCGAATAACGGCTGAATATGATGATGATGATATGATGATGTTCATTGTGGTTTAAATACTTTGCATAATGTCTATACATCATTATAACCTTTGATTGGATATAATGCTTTTTTTGATATATATTATTTGGCAATCGGGTTTCAATTCAACGATGGACATTATTATGAGAAATAAAAAAAAATAACACGTTTCTCGGAAATAAGATATTGATTGCACACCTATTGTAGGGTTTGATTACTAGACAAGAATTCGCTTCACTTCGCTTAAATGTCGGTTTACACCAATATATTCTGTGACCAAACGAGCGAATGCTCATTTTATCCCCCACTCTACGAAATCAACGAATTTCGACGAATCACGTTTTGTGTAACGAACGAATTTCGCATAGGGGATAGAATGAGCATTCGCTCGTTTGGTGTAAACCCACCTTTATGATTCACGCGCACAGATCAATCGGTTCGATCGCGTGCAGATTTGTGCATGAAGGTGCATTCAGACCAAACGAGCATTCGCTATTCTAACCCTCTACTCAACGAAATTCGATCGTTACACGATCCTCGACCCTCTACTCTACGTAATTCGTTGATTTCGTAGAGTGGGGTATAGAATAGCGAATGCTCGTTTGGTCTGAATGCACCTTAAGAAATCAAGGAATTTCGACGAATTACGTTTTGTGTAACGAACGAATTTCGCAGAGGGGATAGAATGAGTATTCGCTCGTTTGGTGTAAACCCTTCTTTATGATTCACGCGCACAGATCAATCGGTTCGATCGCTTATTGGTTCGGCTCGTTCGCGTGCAGATTTGCCTATGAGATAGCGTAACATCAAATCCATTACAACTCAAGTCGATATTCACAACGTCCGAAGAGCCTCCGAGTTTAATCAACAAGCGGTTGTTCGTCAAGTAAACGTCGCTGCTTGTATCAAAGAGCACCTAATGAACGGCTGCTGTCGCCTGTGGATGTTTGTGCTCGGTACAGGCTGCCACACACAGCACATTGTCAGCCTATTACAGTCCACTGCCAAAGCGCGGTTACTTTTTATGCATCCCGCTCTTACCTTCGTGCCTACAGCAGTGTTATTCACTAAGGAAACCGCCTTGCTGTCAGCGCTGTGTCAATGCTGCGGCAGCGTCGAGCCTAAAAATGGTATTCACTAATGTACTTTAAACGACACTAGTGCTCGGCGACGAATGCGGCGTGAGCTGGAACTACAATGCGTCGAAAGTTTGACGTTTAATGTATGAACTTCGTATTCTCTAACGAAAAACAGCGGCGAACTCGCCCACAACCTCGCTCACAGCCTCGATTCCTAATGTCAAATAAAACAGCTAGGATTTTAGACAAGGCTGTCTCGACATCGAGCTCGTTGACGAACGCAGCGTCGAATGTGTCAATAAGAGAATAGCATAGCAGCTATGCTATTCTCTTATTCACACATTCGACGCTGCGTTCGTCAACGAGCTAGAGAACAGCGCTGCGAAAACGGTATTCACTAACATAGAACAGCTCGTCGTTGAACTGTAGGCGGTAACTCTCGACGCAGTGTAGTTCCAGCTCACGCCGCATTCGTCGCCGAGCGCTAGTGTCGTTTAAAGCGCATTAGTGAATATAGTCCGTGGGCTACTCGGTCTGAAATTAGAAAACGGTATAATTTGGGGGTACCAAGTGTCTTTTTTACAGTAGTTAGACATATTCATAAGGATGTTAAAAAAGTATGATAGACATCTCAAAGTGGTAGCTAATAGGCATACGGGCTATTTCAAGATTTCCGTTGTATGACAGGTATGGTTAAAATTAGGAGGTACAAATTTTCCTTTTCACGGCTGTTAGGTAAGCTTATAAAAACGTCAAAAAGGCAAGATTGCCATTTATAAGTGCTACCTAACAAAAATAGGGGCCAATCAAAGATGGTGGATCTCAAGTTTTACAAAATCAAATATATCTCGAGAACTATTAAATATATCTAATTACTCTCTAGAACAAAATTAAAGGCATATCTGTAAGCTTCATATTTTGCATATACACCATATTGCTAAAACCAACCAATAATTAATTATGATCAAATTTATGAAAATTTCGTGATTTTTCTTTTTTTTGTGTCGTGTTTTTATATAGTAGTCATGACGCTAGAAAAATTAAATATTTTTTTAAAGGTAGTGTATTTAACCCATTCAGGGCGACGCTCGAACTCTCGATCGAAGTACGGCGCGCTACCATACATTCAAACTTGCCATTGCAGAGTCACGCACAAGTGGCGTTACTCAGTGGCTCGGCGGCGCACAGTATCGCGCGCCCGTGATGTTGTACATATTGGATGGCGTTATGCCCGAAATTACTTTAACCAATGAATTTATTTAATAAACTTTTGTAAGACATTTATTTGTTGAAATAAATATCTGACGGGGTGAAATTTTATTTGCTATTTACACTCTAAGTTGTCATCGCGAAACAATGTCGGCTGTTTTATAAATTTCAATCATATCTGCACAATTTATACTTAACAGATGATTTATTTTTGTGATATCGGGGTTGGTACTCACAAAAAAGTTCCTAATTATAACCAGAGATGGGCAAAATTTATTCGAATGACGAATAACGAATAAGAACAAAAAAAATCATCGCGAATGACGAATGAAATTGTCGAATGATTATTTTTATTCGAATAGATTATTCGTAGAATAATTTAATCGCGAATAATTTATTCGTCGAATGAATTTTCACGAATAATTACTAAAACAAAGTAACTTTCTGCAGTCTTGTCTGTCCCTATATATGGTCAGATCTTTAAAACTACGCAATACGCAATGGATTTTGATGCGTATTTTTCATAGTAGTTATTCAATAGAAAGGTTTATAAATGTATGATGCATGCATAATATAGTATAAGTACTGATAAATTTTGAGGATTCTCATGAGATGTCGTAGATACATTTTTTGCGCTTAAATTGCAAATAATGTTCTTATATCTTCCGCACTATTTCTTGTGAACATGATTACTAATAATTTCTATTGTTTGCTAGAAAATAAGTCCTTCCGGGCGAAGATGTAATACTTATATGGCACGTGCAAAAACTAACGAAAAAGGTTTCAGGTTAGGGTTTGCATTTGGCGTATCTATTATAGGGATAATTCAAAAAAGTGCAAACATATTTTAGGATCAACATGGATTTATTATAATTTAGGATTCGCCCAGAAGCATGCAACTGATAAGAAAAAACGGGTTTCTCGCTCATCAATATACCCGTCTCTTTCTAGGCTAACAGAAAGTAACTTTGTGTATGACTAACCCATTGTCTCGCTAATTATACTTACTACCTGGGTTTATATACTTATTACCCCTAACCCTTAACATTCTTTAGCGTGCTAGAACTTAGAGCAAATTACAGTATTAACGATTTATGTTAAATATTATGCTTGATGTTGTTTAATTTAATATAATGCAACAGAAAAAATATGTTTTTCGTAGATTTATTCGAATGAAAATAACGAATAAATCATTCGTCATTTAAAAACTAGCAGAATAATTAATACCTGGCTGATTTTCATTCATTCATTCATTCGTGACTAAATTATTCCCGAATAAAGAAATCGTGAATTATTGTTTATTCGAATAATTATTCCGATAAAAAATTATTCGAATAATGCCCATCTCTGATTATAACCAACATAAGTACCTCTCAGAGTATAAATGGTCAACACAATTTCACTTGTGATGTAGTTAACTTTATACAGGGTGTTTGCTTAGCGGTGTCGGAGCTTTTAAGGGCTTAAACTACAATCAATTTCATCGATAAATTAACATTTTTTTTGATCCAACGTTAATTAAATGACGGTAATTTTGAAATTTCAAACAGACAAATACGGGTGCACGTGGTATTGGAATTACAGGTGTAGTGAGAAATTACTTGCCTTCGGAAACGTTCGTAAACACATGCTGTTTCAGGCAGTGTCACCGAGTCTGACTGAAGTAGCATGACAGCTATTACTGTCAGTCTCAGTGAGATAGACTGAAACAGCATGACGTTGACGAACGTTTCCGAAGGCAAGTCATTTCTCACTACATCTGTATACGTTTGTTATCGGTCATAGGACGAGATTTTTTTTGCAAGGATAGCCTTGCAAAAAAAAATCTCGTTAGAGTAGTCATTAGATAAGCAAACTAATAAAGCTAATCATTTGACTCTACTTTTTCCACAACAAGGCCAAAAAAAAATTTAAAATTAAAAATATTAACAAATCCACCTGCATTTTGCAATTCATTTCATTTTACATGAAAACTAGGTGGTTAAGATAGGTTTTTGTGTTGTTATTTGTTAGTACAGGATGTTAGTTAAAAAATAACTCCATAATTACAGTTATAATTTAAGCACTTTAGGCATTACAAGTGCTCAAACATGCACTGGAAGGATGGAAGGCGGCCACTTACCTTTCCTACAAAACAAAATCACATTTTTGGTGCATGTTTGAGCACTTGTAATTCCTAAAGTACTTAAGGTATAACTGTAATTATCATGTTATTTTTTAGCTAACATCCTGTACTAGCAAATAACAACACCAAAATCCTATCTTAATGGCCTAGTTCTTCATTTTTTCATTCATGCAAAACTAAATTAATTGAAAAATGAAGGTGAATTTGTTACTATGTTTAATTTAAAAATATTTTTGGCCTTGTTGTTGAAATAGTGAAATAGTAGAGTCAAATGACTAGCTTTATTAGTTTGCTTATCTGATGAGCTCTCTAACGAGATTTTTTTGCAAAGATAGGACCGATAACAAACGTACAATTCTAGAAATACCATGTGCACTCGTATTCGCTTGTTTGAAATTTTTGCGTGTGAATTTCATTTATCTGTTGAAAGGTTTATTAGAAGGTTCATTAGAAGTAGCCGCCATCCATTGTTTCCATTGCCTTGTACCAGTCGTCAACTTTAACTGCCTACATCGGAAGATTAAACTGATAAGGACCTTTTGTGGAAATTCCATTTATTCGCCATTGAAGTCGCCGCAAATTTCTATTTTTAAATTTACACCGTTAACAAAGTCACCGCCATCCATTGTATCTATTTTGTTTTCATACAGATAAGCATACCTGGGATAACTGGGGGCAAGTTATAGGGATTTGATATCGATTAAAAAGATGTCGATATAATTAGAATAATAGATATTGTTGAACATTCTCGATTACAATACAGAGGTTCGATGTCATATCTGATATCGGGCCTCTTCAGTTAGTAAAAGTATGCAGATTTCAATTTACACAAAATGACAATTTAAATATTGATATTTCAATATTGATTGTATATTTTGCAAACTATTTTAAAATAAACGCGTAAATACCCGTTTAAATTTATTTTTTATTTTAATTGAGGAGTAAGTACCTAATATTTATTTATGCCGAATAACATTTTAATGTTGTCATTCACAGTAACATCGATATATTTTTAGTCGATAAAATATTTTGCTACATCACTTTCGTATAAATGCCCCGAGTTATCCCAGGTATGCAGATAAGGACATTTGGGTGTGTTTATCGACTGAAGCATACATCTATATTTGCATCGTCAAACAAATGCAATTATATCGGTATTTTTATTTATTGCATTTTTTCTACCCCGGTCCTTTTCACTGTACCTACCTACCTAACCGTGTGTATATTAGTAAATAATGTACTTACGCTGAAAAATTTTCCGTTTTTCCAAGTATAAAAACTTTATTTGAAGTATTTTTATAGTACCTGTACGTGTACATGTACTTACCTACATCTAAATAAATGTACTAGATCTGTCTGTTCACTAAAACTCAAACATTTGTATACCTTACGCAAAACTCCTTATATTATTTACGAACTTAAATATTTCGGTATAACATACATGTAATTTCGCTGGTTAGAAACAAATTCTGCATACCGCCCATCCATTACCACTGTAAAGTCGTTATAATCTTACAAAGAATATAAACACCATTTTGAAATCACGCCAAAATAAACCTTACCTGCGCGGCTAAGGTCCATATTAAATATGTATATTTTTTTGAGTTTCGTTATTCCTAGTAGAGCTCAAAATGCAACACGCTTCGCCCACTGAATCACAACACGTTGGCGTGATTCTCAAAAGTACCGAAATAGTCATATTTTGTCTGGATATGGTAATATGGCATTTTAATATTTATTTACATCTCATTACAGTTGTTAGATAATGAAAAAATATTTACGAAAACCTGAATTCTCTATTTTTTGTTTAGCGTTTATAAAAAGTAGAATACAGGAATAATATACCAAATATATGTATAAGGTATTTTAGCCTCATGTTTTAACTATGTCAAATGGATAATATTAAGTCCATAAGTTTAAAAATGATGGAGATAATCGACTTAACAAAATAACGCAACATGTGCGTGATCAGTGGCTAAGCGGCGTTGCAAAATCACGCATACGCTGCGTGATTAGCGCTGAACGATTTTTTTATATTTTTCAATCTTGGTTATTTGAAATAAGCACTATTTACGAGTAAGGTATTTACGAGTGGCACTTCCATCGCCTCTTAAATCACTGAGTATACGATGGATTATGACTACAATTCATTTAAATATTTTTTATGGGTCTTTTTTTTTAATACCGCCAACAAGTTATATACATCAAATTAAAGCTTATTAAATACGCTATCTTTAAAAAAATATTTAATTTTTCTAGCGTCATGACTACTATGTAAAAACACGACACAAAAAAAATAAAAATCACGAAATTTTCATAAATTTGGTCATAATTAATTATTGGTTGGTTTTAGCAATATGGTGTATATGCAAAATATGAAGCTTACAGATATGCCTTTCATTTTGTTCTAGAGAGTAATTAGATATATTTAATAGTTCTCGAGATATACTTGATTTTGTAAAACTTGAGATCCACCATCTTTGATTGGCCCCCATTTTTGTTAGGTAGCACTTATAAATGGCAATCTTGCATTTTTGACGTTTTTATAAGCTTACCTAACAGCCGTGAAAAGGAAAATTTGTACCTCCTAATTTTAACCATACCTGTCATACAACGGAAATCTTGAAATAGCCCGTATGCCTATTAGCTACCACTTTAAGATGTCTATCATACTTTTTTAACATCCTTATGAATATGTCTAACTACTGTAAAAAGGACACTTGGTACCCCCAAATTATACCGTTTTCTAATTTCAGGCCGACTAGCCCACGGACTACCTAATACCATTTTTAGGCTCGACGCTGCCGCAGCGCTGTTAGCAAGGCGGTTTCCTTAGTGAATAACACTGGGCGCGAGCGAACCGGATAGAAAGTAAACGCGCGTTAATAACGCCCCGACAGCTCATGGTGCGGCTACTGGACGTACACCTTATTACCTATGCCTATGCCTATGAAATGGACACATTTATACTTCGTTTTTTTTAGCATTAGAAAGACCTTTGCAGAACGAGATATAAGGTTTTTTTACAGGCAAATTCTGCGGATCGAACAGTAAATACGAGTTATTAAATATCACGAATTTATTATCATGCTATATTAATACACATTACTCAGTGTTGTGAACAGATAAGAAACATAATGTTAGTTAATTTATATTCTAAGGTGAAAAGATAATAATTTTAATAAATTGCGTTTGCAATTTTTCATGGAAAGGTTGTACATTAAAAAACCTAAAGAGGCAGAGTTCTCACACAATTTTAAAATGTCACTATCTGTCATTCGACTTCATATTGTTGTCGGTTGTGTTTTATATTGCTGTTAGCTTACTTAAAGATTGTTGTTATCTTTTTTGTTCAATTTCGTTATTAATTGTTGATCTATTTAGATATTTTGTTTGTTGGTGCACATTTAAAATGGATGAAAGCAAAATCCTGTGACTACCAGTGAAAAGCGGATGGTGGTGAATATTTACAAATTAAGAAATGTGCCATAGAAAGGAATATCCCACTAAATCGGAACGTGTGAAAAAGACTGCTGAGACTGCTGGCATATCGTTGGCTACGGTATATAACATTTTAAAAGAATATATTTTTTTAAATGAAATTAGATAATGTAATAGAAAACACTGTGGAAAAAAAAATTATAAACGTTGGTGG
>JALPQI010022315.1:0-19610 GCA_025490895.1 Thaumatotibia leucotreta
TATGATTTGTTTTTTTTCTGTACAATAAAGTGTTTTACTACTACTACTACTAATATATATACACTTGTCCATACTGATCCCTTACAAATGTGTCTATACAGGGTGGTCCAAACCATGAAGCCAAAAAAAATTTTTTAGATTCCTCACGTCATGGGCTATCAGAATATACCCCATATATGTTAGCCGATCTTTGTAGTTTTCGAGTTATGAATTTTTGAAATTTTTTTTTAAGAAATTCTGGAGTGAAGAAATTTATTATTAAAAAAAACTATTGGGTTTTTTAATCTTTTTTTTTTGTAAAAGTATTACTACAAATAAAACATTTACTGACAAAAAAATTAACGTCCTCACTTTGATACAAGTAGGATAAAAAAATACCAAATTCAAAATTTTACGTTAAAAACGCATCAAAACAGCATTAATGTACGTAAATAAAAAAAATAAAACATATCCCAAGGATTTTTGGTATTCTAAAGCCTGCCCTAGATCTTAAGCCTTCGTAAAAGCAAAAAAAAAGTGATACTTAATGATGAGGATTTTTCGGAGTAGTCGGTATAAACTTAAAAAAAGCTTCAAAATTTTTTATTTCAAAATAAATTAAAATATCGCCTGTTTTGTTGTTCTTATCAATAAACAAAGACAGAAAATACCACGAAAACTCAATTTGTGTAGTTATTATACGAAATTTTACTTTATTTTTAAATTAAAAATTTACAAGGTTTTTTTTAAGTTTATTTGACCAACTACTCCGAAAAATCCTGATCATTAAGTATCACTTTTTTTGCTTTTACTAAGGTTTAAGGTCTAGGGCAGGCTGTAGAATACCAAAAATCCTTGGGATATGTTTTATTTTTTTTATTTACATACATTAATGCTATTTTGATGCATTTTTAACGTAAAAATTTGAATTTGGTATTTTTTTATCCTACTTGTATCAAAGTGAGGACGCAATTTTTTTTGGCAGGAAATGCTTTATTTGTAGTAATACTTTTACAAAAATAAACTAGTTAAAAAACTCAATAGTTTTTTTTTTATAATAAATCTCTTCACTCCAGAATTTCTCAAAGAAAAAAATTTCAAAAATTCATAACTCGTAAACTACAAAAAATCGGCTAATATACATGGGGTATATTCTGATAGCCCATGACGTGAGTAATCTAAAAACATTTTTTTGACGTCAAGGTTTGGACCACCCTGTATATTAATGCCCTCGACTGGACATACGAGTATTGTACTTACGAATTCGTACTTACGTTAAAATATTGTCTATGATTTTTTGAAACCTTTACATACGTTAATAAAAAATGTAGAAACCTAATAAAATGACTAAGTTTTTGTTAACGTATTCGACATTTTTTTCTGGAAATCAATATTTTATATACACCGTTCGATAAGAGCAGGAAATTTGCAGTCGAACGGTTTACTTAACTCAATTTCGTCTTTTTGGTGGTTCCATTAATTCATATTACAACCGAAACATGTTTCGTTTAAAAAAATATTACGCTATTAATATTGCTTTTAACTTGGCGGTATGTACGAAATACAATGTGATATTCACAAGTGCTTTACGGTGAAGGAAAACATCGTGAGGAAACCTGCATACATCTGCGAAGAAATTCAAGGGTGTATGTGAAGTCCCCAACAAGTACTGGACCAGCGCTGGGACCACGCAAAACTACTTTGATGTCGAGTTGCTAGAAAACAACAACAACAACCTCGCGGTATACGAATATGTTATGTTACCTATAGTTATTTAGACCCCACATAGCTAATAGTATTAGACCTCATATAGCTAATAGTATAGTAAGAGGAATCACAGTATTTACTTGTTTAACGACTTTGACTTACGATTGTCTTGAGGTCACGCGGGTCTGTCGTTGCAAAGTTGAAACTTGTATTTCGAGTTCCCACATACTTGTGTAAATACTTATATATTATATTTTAGTTGTACTTATAATAAAGATATATGGGTGAGATACGCTCAACACATGAAAGAACCATTGGAGCCAGGAAAATACGGTCAAGGGTACATTATTGTCATAGCGGAAAAGATATGCGTATAAACAAACAAACAGATCAATCACCTACTTATACGTCGTGTTTTTTTTTAATTTCGTTAAATTTAACAGGCTGCTTGGTACGTTAATTGGAGCTACCTGGTGTATATTGCTTTTAGTCGAACACGAAAAAAATTTCGTTTTCATACATATCTAATAAATGAAATGGTAAGTGTGAGAGAACCTTAAGAATAACACAAAAGTTTATTTCAGGTGATTGACGGCACATGTCAAAATAAGTAGCATTAGGATGTAATAAAGGTTTCAATACACTTGTACAGTCATTAAACTTATTTTTTAATAACTCAATAACAGTAAGAGTTAAGATACTAGTTTCTTAGAGAAATTGATTATTTTTGACCTAAAGCTTCCCTTTAATTTAACGGAAATCAATAAAAACACGGTGTATAAAAAAATCGGCCAAGATCCATGTCAGATCATGTTCAGTGTAGTAAATGCACTTTTGGTCCTTTTCAAAAATA
Organism: Thaumatotibia leucotreta; assembly: GCA_025490895.1. NCBI lineage: Eukaryota > Metazoa > Arthropoda > Insecta > Lepidoptera > Tortricidae > Thaumatotibia > Thaumatotibia leucotreta. Next base: position 2,540 of record JALPQI010022315.1, read on the forward strand.
AAGGAATGTCTCCGATAAGTAAAATGTGTTATCTTTAGGATTTAAAGTAGTTTCCCTCCAGGGCCCGACTTATCTTTCCATCCTGAATGTCTTTACAGGCACTGGGAACTAGAATTTATTGCAACGATTACCACTATAATCCATGAATGGGCAGGAAGAGTCTATTTCTGACTCATAGAGCTATTGGTCTATTACTATTAGTAAATTGAGCACTGATTTGATTGGAGGTAAATGCCCTGCTATGGCTATAGTGTGGATCTGATCACGTGATGCTGAAGATTACCTACCATAAATAAATACCTACGTCAGTGTGAAGTGTGAATCTGAGATGAGATACGAGATTTTGAGGTTAGTTTTTTTGAAAAGGTCTGAGTCTTAAAGTTCTTTTAAATAGTATTTCAAACTACAACTGTCTTTTCTAGAGCTTAAAATATGCAAAATATTAAGTAAGTGATAAAACTAATAAATCTTTTTGCCGGATAGACCATTATGGGTAATGGTAACAAGACTGACAAATACTCGTAATAATAAGGGCAACTTTAATAGGTATTTAATTAAGGTAGTTTCCCTACAGAGCCCGACTTATCTTTCCATCCCGTAAGTCTTTACAGTAATGGCAACAATTTTAACTACATATATTGACGCTTAAGAATAAGAGAGAAAAAATGGACTATTATAATACAATCTGAAAATTCAACAAAAAAACATTCAGATAATTTAGTTTTTTTCATACTTCATAGACATTTGACAAAAATAAAAAAGCAAAATGACCTAGGAAATATGAGCAAACACCATTTGCACACAGGGTCGATAAAGAACTACTATCAGACATTTTAAATTGCAGAGAAGGTGTGCACGAAGTAAATAGGCACCGGTATATACCTTGGGTGAATTCAGTACTTTGTTTAATGGATATAGGAAGTACCCCCAAAAATTTTTAAACAGCCTAGCTTTGCTGCCTTTGAACTAAAGTAGATTTGGCTGTTTGGGACCCCAATATGCGCACAGGTACACTATGATGGCACTTTGTATGATTGGATTAGAAGTGCGATGTCTCACAGCCAATTCAGACTTGACTGATGCGTCACCTGATCTTCATGACACGGCCTATTATTTCTCAACCGTATTGACACTCATGACCCCTTAAAATGCGCGAAATCTTACTCAATTCGAATACACACAACATTACATGAAAACACCATGTAATTAAAATCATTATTTAATTTTCTAGCGATTTTTATACTCGCCCTTGATGTGATTGCACACTTGCTGGCTCTTCTTGATAATTGGGTAACAAATTTGGAGAGGTCAAGGTGTGGCTAACCAACTTAAGGCTAAGTGACACCGGATACGTGTGCAGCACGTGCCTGTGCGCGTATGTGCGTAGCGGGAGATATACAAAAGTGAAGTTCCCTAAGAGGCCACACAAATCTCAGGTTATTATTTTATTTTATTGTTTTTTATTATTTTTTCTATTTATGACTATAAAAGCATATTGTTTTAGGAACAGGATCTGAAAACAATGAACGTAACTACAGGTGCATTTAGACCAAACTAGCATTCGCTCATTCTATCCCCCACTCTACGAAATCAATGAATTTCGACGAATCACGTTTTGTGTAACGAACGAATTTCGTAGAGTGCGGGATATAATGAGTGAATGCTCATTTGGTCTAAATGCACCTTGCAATTCCAGCACCTTGTCTTATGAACACCGAGTACACAATTTTGCATACCTGTACTAAATTCTCCTGAAAGTTTTAGTAATATTCGACCACATACTACGTTCTTATTTAAGTATGTTCCGCGTGGGAGGCCTGCCCACACTGAGTCTTCTGGTACGTGGTTGCCAGTCCAGCAGTTTCTGGCCCCATCGGTTATCTGATCTTCTGGCAATGTGCCCAGTCCACTGCCACTTAAGTCTGGCAATTCTGAGAGCTATAATGTCAGTGACTTTGGTCGTCTTGCGGACCTCCTCGTTTATGATTCGATCACGCAAGGATACTTCGAGCATGGCTCTCTCCATTGTCCTTTCAGTAACTTTTGAGCTCTCAGTACCTACCGTAAGTCATCACTGGCAACACACTCTTTCAAAGACTTTTGCCTTAAGACATTGCAGTAAATTAGGGTAGAGTGCCTGTTCACGTTCAGATATTTTTGAGCATCGTGGCTACTTCGATATAATTATATCTGTTGGCGACTGTACTTAATGTGTGTCATAACATAATAGCCTTTTAGATTACTGATACGAGTACTAAGTTTCTACTTAGTATTTATGACCGGCCCTTATGATTGACTAAAGCAAAGACAAGTAAATGTTAAAGACTGTGCAAGTATGCAAGACTGGCTCACTGTGTGGCAGTTTGTTAGCATTATGGATTCTGCAAGGATTTATTCTGAATCATGTCAATTCAATATATTTTCTAACGTAAAAGCGACGTATTTTTCATTTATTTTTATACCACACTCGATTTGTGTGCTTGAACCAAGATACATTGTAATAGCAGTCAAAATCAACTTCTTTTTTGCCGGAAATATTATTAAATTACATGGACATCTGTCAAGAAGCAAAACCTGTTACGAAATATCTAATAGACAGACCTGAAATAATAACTAAGTAGTGTCATGAAATAGTTATTTATTATACAAGGGGGCAAAGTTGCTGTCGTGCCAATATTGAGACCTGAGCTAGCGAAAGATTCCAAAATTGAGCCACGAGCGTAGCGAGTGGTTCAAAAACTGGAATCTTGAGCATTGCGAAGGTCTCAAGGCACGAGAGTTGAACAAACTTTGCCGCCAAGTGTAATACAACTTTTTTCCCCTCACTATCGCGAGGAAATATGATTACAAATCTCATCCAAATGTAAATTAACTTAAAGAAACCATTTAAAACTCAATGTCGAAACGTATCGTAGAATAGAGTTACTTCTGGAACCTAAATATAGCCAATGGCTTACAAAGTCACCCATGAGAACGACCAATTTAACATGTGAGCTCCGATTGCGCATGTTTACTACGGTCATACAGATCCACTTATACTAGGCAGTAGGGGGCTATAGGAATTAGAGCAATGTCAAATTACTTTATTCACAAGAGGAGCATTCCATGAAAACATGTCGTAAGCGACACTGTCTTTTCAATACTTTCGAAAAATTGAATTAGTAAGCTGAGTTACGGCATAATAATAACATATCAAGGCTTTAAGATTGACAGTGTTTCCTAACCGCTAGCATATTTTATTAGGGTAGCTACCATAGTGTGTCGTAAGCGACAAAAAGTAGATGTTTTCATGGAATGCTCCAAGAGTGTAAAAAGCGTTTTTACCCGCTCGTATTAAACGATAAACGAGCGCTTTACGAGCTAGTGAGGGGAAAAAATAATTAGGTACCTATTACATATTCGTCTGTAAACGTAGGTACCTACCCCCTTATTCATAAACGTCTGCTAACTTAACAAGCCGCTAGTAATTGTTTGTCCTTTTTACTCTTATAGTATAGGCACATGGTTAAGACTGAAAGGGACAAACAATTATTAGCGGCTTGTTAAGTTAGCAGACGTTTATGAATAAGGGGGCTAGTCTTTATTTTCCATGCGGTTTTATTACACACACTGGAATCCAGCTAACATCTAAATTCCTAGATACCACTCGATTTACGACTGCACTTTTCCACATATACCGTATCCAATTATATGTAGACACTTTGGAACTTATCTCTCAGAGATATGATTCAAAATCGCTCAGATATGTTAGACTTTATAGCAGATATCAGGTACTTGTAAAGTCATAATCATAAAGACAGTTTGACAGACAGGTTGTCCGTGTACCAGGCTAAGTAAATATCCTGCGGCTATTCGCTTATGAAAACTATAATAAATATAAATGAATGAAGGGACCTACTTTAGCTTATGGGCTTTTATTGTGTTGTCGATTTGAGTGAAAATTTTTTAGTACAAAAAGGGCATCAGTCAGTGCAAGAAGTATATAACAATAGTACATTGTGCATCAAGGGAGGTAAGTACGGAACTACTAACGAGAGTGTTAGAATTAAGACCGACGCCGTCAGGCGGAGGGCTTTTATGACTCGAGTTAGTATTCCGCTTACCGACCGTGATGCATACAATGTTTTTCATCACACTTGCCGACAGAAAAATAAGTATTAAGACATAATATTATTAAATGACGTACTGAAATTTATATTACTCCCTAGGGAATTTCACTTTTCTATTACCCCCGCTACGCACGCAAGCAATGGCGCGCTTAGACAGCAAGTGTGATGAAAATATCTGTTAAGTTATAAAAAAATATAGAATTATCGTTCGTAACTAAACTTCACTATACAACAAACTTCAGCAAAATTAAAATCGGCCCAGATGTCGCTTAGTTCTTCTTAGGTTTGATGTGTAGTGGAACTTATTTTCTATTTCTAATACTTTACCTTGCTAATCCTTGTTATAAGGCCAGCTGTACACGTGTAAGTTCGTACGTAAGTTTTATGGACGGGACGGAGCTATACTAAGGAATGAGAGGTGAATATCACTATCTCACACAGAACTTACAGGTGTACGGCTGGCCTAAAGTTAACATAAATAACAGCTAATCACAAAAAGGGTCACAAACGGCAAATATATGTATAGGGTTGCCAGACGTAGCGCGTAGATACTAGATACTGTACGTACTATAAAACATTGTACAATATTTTAATACCTTGTTTACGAACGAGACGCATAAAGTACGCTAAAATAGGTAGGTACTTTTTTTAACTTAATTGAAAACTTAACATAAATAGCCAGTAATCTCCTATAAGTACCTAACCCTCCAGATACTGTATTTTTTCTGTGTACCCTAGACCTACTTTATTTTTTCATGCTTTAAACCGACATATACTGTATATTTTAAAACAAATTCTGGCAACCCTAACGGCGTTGTAGGTATCAAAAATGCATTTGCAATCATCAGGCGAGCCGTATGTTTATTTGCAACTGTCATAGTGTTTACATTTTATGGATCAAGGTAGAGCTTCTGTCTTTCGATGTAAGAACGTGTTCGTGTTGGTTTGGATATATTATTTTGTGTATTATAACGCCTATGAATTAGTATAAATAGCTAATAGAGTAATTATTCAATAAGAAGAAAATCATTGGGGAATGCAAGATTTGTTTATAAAATGTGTAATCGCTACTATGGAAGATAACTTTCTTGTTTTTGAGGAAACTCTTTATCACTACTCCTGCCTGTCTCTAGTCCTGCGACCACATACCTATAACATAGACGTCTAACGCCAGCTCAAAAATGCGCCCAAAAACAAATGTTCAATTGTGCCAAGATGGGCTGGACATAGCGCTTTTCTTAACACTGCGCATATTTCGACGCAACGTCTTTGACAAAGTTTATAGAATAGCCAATCAAAACTTTGATGGACCAATCACAACTATTTTTAAATGGGTGATGCACTGAAGAGGGGGTGACACTTGTCAACTAAAATTGACGATCATTTTTAAAAGGCAATTTACTACGGCGTGAAGCGTGCGGCATCAAATGCCTTTCCCTCTGAAAATGTCGTTTATATCCATTGTGTCAAGTAGTCAGTGACTTTACTAGCAAGCACGACAATACATTTTACAACAAACAACAAAACATACATCCACACATATTTAACTAAGTACCTACTTAGGTGTAAATGTTACACATGTTTTATTCATTTACAATTCAAATGCTCCATTCAATGTTTAATACAATATGGTTAACGTTGAGTGCGTGTAAACACCAAGTTGTATTTCATTCTGACTTATCATAGGGAACAAATATTATTTGACGTTGGAATCAACACCAGTTCCTACAAGATTAGATAGGAGCGGTAAAAGAAAATGATTTATACCTACGCCATATAATGTACCGCGTCATAATGACAATACCCAATGTAAAATTAGTAATGGCAACGGCTTTCTGCTCTGGGGATAAGTATATAAAGGTGCATTCAGACCAAACGAGCATTCGCTATTCTAACCGCCTACTCTACGAAATTTTATTCGATCGTTACACAAAACGTGATTCGTTGATTTCGAAGAGTGGGGGATAGAATAGCGAATGCTCATTTGGTCTGAATGCACCTTTACAAATCATCCATAATTCAATTCCTTGATTAAGTAAGGTAGAGTTCGGAGTAAGGTAGAATTCCTTACTCATAAAAGTAAACATGAGGTGTGATTGATTTAATAAATCGTAACAATTAAATACCAAAAACAACTCTCAACTTCATTTTACTTAGGTTAAAAGACTTAAAAGTTCGAAACTAGTTTTTGTGGAATTTGTTTGACTGATATAAACGTCACAGATATCCAAAACTCAATAGTTTATTTTTTCTAATCAGTTTGACTAAGTATATTACTTGATTATGATTACATACTAAATTACCATTTGTCCCTGAATCCGGCAATTAGTTAAAGTTTGAAAATAATAGAAAAAAATGTCAACCCTTCTGAAACATCGTTTACCTAACCTTTTAATCTATTGTGTGTCTCGAAATCCCACGGACAAACGGAAATGTACTTATTTTTAGCCACCTTGTACAGTCGACGTGAAAGATATCATTACGGTTTAGGTGCCAAAAATATATTTACACGACTCTATTCCGTTGACGTTAAGGTCGTGTAAATATATTTTTAGCACTTAAACCGTAATGATATCTTTGACGTCGACTGTACATAACGTCTACAACACAAGCCTTAATTAAGCTTACCGTGTGACTAGGTCGATTTGTGTAAGATTTTTTTCATACAATTGGTTTCGACTTCGACGATCGAACGTCACATCGATGGGATTTTATTTTAACGTAGGTACCTATATTTTATCGTAGACTTACCATTGGTAGACGGAAGCTTCGATCTTGGGAATGACTCGCCACGTCAATAAAATATTGTTTGAAAATAAGAATTTATTGACAGGTAATATGAAGTACATATATGTGTATATATATATTTCACATACCTACCTATTTTCAGGTGAAGAGGGCCAAACTCTTATCTTAGATTTCCCTATGCGAACTTTATAGTAAGGGTTTATCCAAAGAGTGTAGTCCAATTTGCAAACAAAAACTAGTTTACTTAAGTCTTAGTCTACCTCACCGTAAAGCTCAATGTACGTACCAGCGTCATCAGCACAACTTAAATTATCTTCAGGAATCACCTTCTAAACTTAACGAACTATCCAGGCATTTTGACAAAAGAACAGTATTAAACTTTCTACGGAGTTCATGCACCGAGCATCGTTTTGAAAAAAGAACAGTTTGTTTTTAAATTGTCTACGCGCACCATCGAGCTAGGGCTGCACCATCGTACCGGTTTTTGGCGAGCGGTCTGATCGCCAGGATAGTGTGGACTGGCAATGCGTGCGGAGTCCGCCGGTACCTACTCCAATTGTGGACTGCGATTATTTGTTAACTAGCCACGCGCTCGGAAACAATTGACGGTGTTCACTGTTGGCCTTTGCAGATAAGATTTTATGTTCATTTTGCTGCAGATTGTGCAGGGACTGAGTTGGTTAAGGATCATAACATCTGATTTGGAACATCCGAAGGAATAACGGTGGAAGGAATAATAAGAATGGTTGAATGCAGTCAAAGTATAATACCTGAAAATAATATTGGGATACTCACTTCAATATTTGATCATTAGATTTATTTGTAACTAGTATGACCACAAAGTTTCGAAAACGCTCCATATAGTTATTACTCATCATGACATAGTTAGCGATTATTATGAACAGTCTTGTGAAATGTTATAAGTATCAGCGGAAAACTGCAATTAGAAATACATTATACAAAACTTGACAAAGACGTAACATGTAGCCATATATAAAGACCATCTCCAGATCTTCATAGTTCATACATTTAAGCTTACATAGAAATTTTAAAATAAAAATAGAATAAAATTATACGAATTAAGCGCTTCCGCAAACCTACTCTAGGTATGGTATTGACATAGGAGTCAATTCTAATAGGCAATCTACTGCTTGCTACATTAAATTAATTTAAATTTGTTTATCTCTTCAATATCCATCTACAATGGCGAAGGATAATAAGTACCTATGGTGCTTTGTCGAGCATTGCAACATGCCTTAATATCAGTAAGTGTGAGGTTCCGGTTAGATTATTTTAACGTCATACGGGACGTAATCGCGTGAACTTACGTTAAATATTACCTGTGTTTTGTGTATTACCTGTGTGATTACCTGTGTAGGCGTAGCGTGGGTAGGCCCCCCACAAGGTGGACCGATGACCTGGTGAAGGTCGCAGGAGTCCGCTGGATGCAGGTGGCGCAGGACCGGTCATTATGGCAATCTTTGAGGGAGGCCTATGTTCAGCAGTGGACGTCTTTCGGCTGATATGATGATGATTACCTGTGTGCTTACCATGAGCTGCCGTTGCGTTATTACGCCGGACTTATGGCCTGGCCACGACATTGGTTTAAGGCGACCGGCGGGGCGAAGAACCATACGTGCGAGATGGAGTTTCGATATCGGATTCTCGCTCGAACTCTACGAACAAATAAAACATGGAAGCCGCACGCCATACTAAATTGCCTTTCAAAAACGGTCCTGAATTTTAGTTGACAAGTGTCACCCCCTGTTCAATGCATCACGGCAATGAATTTGAATGTCAACCTATAAAAACTTAAACCACCATTTAAAAGTAGTTGTCATTGGTCCATCAAACTTTTGATTGGCGATATTCAATAAACATTTGTCAAAGATGTTGCGTCGAAATATGCGCGATGTCACGAAAAGCGCTATGTCCTGCCTATCTTGGCACACTTAAACAATTGGTTTTGGGGGCATTTTTGAGCTGGCGTTAGACGTCCATGTTATATATGGTCGCAGCTCGAACTTATGATGATTATCGCCTGGCCACGACATTGGTCTAAGACGACCGGCGGCGAGTGAATCCATAAGTCGGGGCGATAGGCCGATATCGGATCTCCCTCTCGGACGTATGGTTTTCCACCCCGCCGGTCGCCTTAGTTAGACCAATAATATAATAGCCGGATAATTAGACCAATGTCGTGGCCAGGCCATTACGGCTACTGACGTTTCGGGCATGACGTTACACCCGTGATCGTAGGCAGACTCGTAAAATATGAGTGATAAGATAATACTTAGTATATTGAACAAATAATAGGTATTGAACTGCATCTAATGCTCAAATATTCAAGCCGCGATCCCATTCCTTCCGCCTCCACACGTTACGACATTTCGCCACCATACTTATTCAACCTCGTATCTGCAACACTCGCTTGATAGAAAAAACACCCGTCTTCCAAGTGACAGAAAGGTCACATTCCCATGAATTTATTAAGTAGATCTGAAGTTGAGTAATTATAGCGGCGATTTGTCACTTCGATTGTTCGACATCACCTTTTGTCAACCTGTCTCATTTGTCGAACGTCGTGCCAATCTTTCAAACCTGCTACCAGACCAGCCATAAAATACCTCTACTTGTCAAGACAGATCTACTAATCGGGGGTCTTTAGGGAATGGCGATTGTGCAACTCATTTTTGACGCAAGAGAACTGAAGAAATGAGTTTTAAGTGAGTAATGAAAGGCATTTTTTTGGTCTCGGTAGTTAGCTAGTTAGTAATAAGCTGATTGTTTTTTGTTAAATTGATATGTATAATCGCCATCAGATATAGCGTAGCGTAGCGTCAGGTCAGGAGAGTTCAAAAATATCTGAACACGCCTTTATCGCCATAACGATAGGCGTGTTCTACTTTTGTTAGTCAGCCTCCGTAGCCTAGTTGGTAGTGACTCTGCCTACGAAGCTGGAGGTTCCGGGTTCGAATCCCGGCGAGGGCATTATTTGTGTGTTTATTTATCACAAATATTTGTTCCTTGGTCATGGTTGTGTATGTATTTAAGTATCTATATGTATCTATCTATATTATATATATCGTCGCCTGGTACCCACATCACAAGCCTTAATTGAGCTTACCGTGGAACTAGGTCGATATGTGTAAGATGTCCCAAGATATTTATTTATATTTATTTATTTATTTGAGCGCTCTGGTCTGGACCCTACGATATATATATCTGATGGCGACTGTATTAAAAGTATCAGTATGTCTAACGTAGTTACATATATAGGGTGTTTTTCTTCATTTGCTTCAAATTTAAGAGAAGGTATTATATTTAGGTAAAATGTAATTAATTTCTCTAAGAAACTAGTGTCTTAACTCTTTCTGTCATTGATTTATTAAAAAAATAGTTTAATGATTGAATAAGTGTATTTCCACCTTTATTACATTTTAATGTTACTTATTTTGACTTTTGACATGTGCCGTCAGTCACCTGAGATTAACATTTATTGTATTCTTAAGAATCTCTCACACTTACTATTTCATTAATTAAGTATAAAAAGAAAAAAATATATATAATTTTCCATGGAGAATGGCCGAATGGAGGATGCTGCAACGACAGGGGGCCAGGCCCCCTTAATTATGATGATGATGATGATAATTTTCCAAAAGCCGATATACCAAGCAACTTCTATTAATGCCCCACGTCACCTGTCTAATTTAACGCAAATCGAAACGGACACCCTGTGTAAGTATAGGTTTCTGGAATTTTTGGGAATGATGATTAATTTAAAATAATATTTGAAAAATGTAAACATTAGAATTTTAACTTTCGTGAGACATAACAACTATAAATAGAATTAAACGATTAAACTCACGTGTATCTTAGTCACCACGCCCGACATGTTTTAGAGAGCCTAGGTCTCCATTATCCAAGCACTGAGCCCGCGTTCACGCCTACTGACTCGCGAGCGCGGCGCGACCTGTATGCTTAGCACATGATTGGTGCTACAGTATCTCGCCGCGAGATAGACTATCCGTCCCTCTTTTGTTAATATAGCTAGTAAAAAGGACGGGAGATCTATCTCGCGGCGACATATACTTTCACAGTCACACCAATCATGTGCCTACTATCATCAAGCCTACTAGGCTCTCCGAAACATGTAGCGCGTAGAGGCTAAATACACGTGAGTAACCGTTTAATTATACGTATAGTCATTTCCACCCTGTACTAGCAGGACCGGATTTAGGGGAGGGCAACCGGGGCTACAGCCCCGGGGCCTCCACAAAAGAGGGGCCCCCACAATAGAATTTCTAAGGTGCGTTTAAACCAAAAAAGCATTCGCTGTTCTAGCGCCCGTTCTAAGAAATCAACCAATCACGTTTTGTGTACCGATCGAATTTCGTAAAGTGGGAGGTTAGAACAGCGAATGCTCTTTTAGTTTAACCGCACCTTAAGAAAAAAAAATCTAATTCCAACTAGCAAACACTAGTAATAATTAAGGAATTAAAAACACGACTGCCGTTTTAAGCGAACTGAAAAGTAACAAAGGCAGTCGTGTAAAAAGAATTTTACGCTGTTTTCAAAAATTTTCTTTCGCTGTTACCTTGCAAGTGGCTAGTATGAGTTTGCTTTCTTTTTCTTGCAACCGTCAAAAGCCTTTTGACCTTTTATTTAAATATATGTTTGTTAATAAAATATCTATACTTGTGTCCACAAAAAAAAATATTTACTTACTGATAAACTTGACTGAAAAAAATGTCTACTTTATTTGCAAAATAATTGGGGGCCAGGGGGCCTCCACTCCTTTGTTGCCCCGAAGCCTCTCAACCTCTAAATCCGGCCCTGTGTACAAGTATATCCGCGTAGCAACACTAGCAACCCCATCCATCAGGTACAGGATACAGATAATCCCCCTACAGCTACACCTAGCATTTCGGCGCAGGCGCATGACAGATGGACGCACGTTCAAGATCACAACGATTATCGAATTAGGGTCCCGCTGGCCCCGCTGCTCTTTCGATTGCCAGGGCCGGAGCGTCCGCCCGATGGCGATGATGAAGTGGAATAGGATGTGTTTCCTAGCGGTTGGCATTGCAACATTGCAATTTATTGCTGGAAAATAGAGATGTACCGACTAGTTGGGAAAGCCGACTATTTGGTTTTTATAGTCAGTCGGTGACTAGTCGGCAAAAAACGCCCATTAGTGGCAGTCATATATTATACAGTGTGTGTCTACGATACTGGCTTTTGTCGAAACCGAGGAATGCGATGCAGATTTCTAGCCAAACCGTGAACATTATTCGATTCAAAATGTTAATTTTAAAAGTAATTAACTTTCTAAGAAAAGTTAATTGAGAAGCAATGTACTTCAAAATGGATCGTTAATTTTCACTTCACAGTGACAGATCGCAGCCACTCGCAACGTTTGACAACTAAGCAGTACACGCGTTACATTGATCGTTCGGAGGAAATAAATGTAATTGTACGGTCAATTTAATTATTTGTCAAATGTTAATACTTGAAAACGATTGCTAGTAACGCGTATTATTACCCATTTTCGTAAAAGCCCGGGTCATGGACACACACTGTATGTACAGTTGTAGTGCATAAGCTTCTTCGTATTGTCACGGCAACGTCGGAATTCATCTCTCTGTCTCAATCAACTTCAGTGTAATGGATATTGAAGTTCAATGTGATAGCAATAGAATTTCGGTCATTTCCGTAAAAGTACGAAGGCAAAGGATTATGCACTACATCTGTACCTAAAATTACTTTTTCCCCTCACTAGCTCGTAAAGCGCTCGTTTATTCTTTAATACGAACGGGTAAAAACGCATATTATTCACTTGTGTGGCAAAGTAATGACCTTGGAGCGTAGCGCGAAGTACGTAAAATGCTCATGGAAGTCGTTCCACATTAATGATAATTAAATAATTTGTTTGAGAATTAGTGCAAAATACAAACCTATATTATAATATAATGATTTTAACACATACATCCTAAAATTCCATAACCAGAGTTTTAGTGAATGATGATAAGATGGCTAGACGCAATCACAAAACGCAGAAAATGTCAACATTGTCAATGAATATTATATAGGTTATAATCTTTATTCACCGACTCAAACACGCATAAAAATAGTAAACTACACAACTATCAGAGTGTTCTGTTATAATTTTGTAAAAATAATGAATGAGAATGATTTAATAACGCATTGGCGTTGGTGTGCAACTACAAGAATGTGTTAAAATCGTGCTGTGTTAACTTTTTCGTGCTAAGTTTACTGCGACAAAATCTTGCATTAAATACATGATGCATTTCGAAAATTACTATCACTAACCTGATGATGATTGTAATGTGAACAAATTTTTTTTTTGAGTTTCCTCGCTATAGTGAGGGGAAAAGTTTTGTGTTACACACGGGAGCAAATGTATTTTCCTTCTCGTATGTTAAAACACTCGCTGCGCTCAGGATTCTATTTTAGAACCACTCGCTTCGCTCGTGGTTCAACTATAGAATCCTTTCGCTTGCTCGTGTTTCAATTTCATACTAGCGTGTAAAATACAACTTTGCACCCTTGTATAACAAATAACTATTTCAAGTTTCATGTAATCATCAGAGTATTACGAAATAACAATCATCAATCAATACACCTATCTCAGTTAAAGTGAGTTGAAAACTAGAACTAAGCAAGAGCACCTAAGTCAAAGTAAAAAAAAATATTTTTATTTTTTGTTTTACATTATATATTATTCAATATTTTGCTAATAAAATCTAATTAACATAAATATCGTAAACCATAAACAGGTGCGTCCGGCGAGGTGAACCAAAAGTCTCCGAGTGTACCTGAACTACGATCGGCATGGCACTCTATACTCTGTTTGGTTTGGTGTTTAAAAAATGGTAAACAATCTGGCAGTATCTTTTTATTGAAAACTACGAGTAGAAAATAAGTTTTAGCAAATATACATAATATCACAAGGAAATACAGTGATTTACATTGTTTTTGATTAATTAAGTACCCAGATTGAATTTTTATTATGCATTTTTCAATAAAAAGATACTGCAAGTTTGTTTACTTTTTTTTAAATACCTAACCAAACAGAGTATAGTCGGCCGTTTGAAAGTTGATTAGTCGGCTATTCGACCTGTCGGTCCATCATCATTATCATCATGTCAGCCGAAAGAAGTCCACTGCTGAACAAAGAGCCTCCGCCAAAGATTGCCACAATGACCGGTCCTGTCCTGTGCCACCCGCATCCAGCGGATTTCTGCGACCTTCATCAGGTCATCAGTCCACCTTGTGGGGGGCCTACCCACAATGCGCCTTCCAGTACGTGGCCGCCACTCGTGAACCTTCCCGCCCCAACGACCATCGGTTCTATGTCGGTCCATCACTACTGGAAAATTATCTGTAGGTAGGTAATACGAGGTAGGTAATAATAGGACTGACGATCTGAAGACAGTGGCGGGAAGTGGTTGGATGCGGAGAGCTCGACCGAGTATGGTGGCGCGAATTTTGGAAGTCCAGTAGAGGACGACTGTGGACTAATGATAATGATGATGATGATGATACGAGGTACCTGCGAGCATATCGACAGATTTCTTCTTCTGAGTCGTAGCCTCATGTCTGACGTGACTCCTATAGGGTATTCTTCCTGTCACTGCTCTCCAGGCCCCTATACCACAAAACTTTACAAGCGTACAATTCTATAAAACTGTCAACTTTTTGTATGGGAATTTATACAATTTTGTAGAATTGTAACCTGGTAAAGTTTTGTGGTATAGGCCACTGGTCGTTCGATCTTCGGCCATGTGAATGGTTGCCTGGAGTGAAGTTTGGGTTATATTTTGGACCACATCCGTCCATCTACTGGGACTTTCTTCCCGAGATGATGCGCCTTTCTTTCGCTTCCCCCGCTTTCTAACTTTTCATTACGGTACCGCCATTCAAAAAGTAAGAAAAAATGGTAACGGAAAGGGGGAAAAAACCCTCGGACAAAAATTTTCTCCTATCAGGATCGGAAGAGCTCGCGGTTCAGATCATAAATCATAACATCAAAATAATGGAAATATATAATCATATTAATGGAAATCATTAATATGATTCCCATTCAGAACCGCGAGCTCTTTTGAACTTTTAATAAAGTTCAAAAGTGCATGTGCAACAATGAACGAGCACACTTTATAACGAATAATGTTTGCCTATTCAGTTAGGTATGTTCATAGAGTATATTGATTAATAGTGTCAGGTATGTTATCTGTATTATATTTATTATTTTTCCCCTCACTAGCTCGTAAAGCGCTCGTTTATCCTTTAATACGAACGTGTAAAAACGCATATTATTCACTTGTGTGGCAAAGTAATGACCTTGGAGCGTAGCGCGAAGTAGCATTCGTTTAGCAGATAACAAAACGTAAAATGCTCATGGAAATCGTTCCATATTAATGATAATTCAATAATTTGTTTGAGAATTTAGTGTAAAATACAAACCTTTATATAATATGATGATTTTAACACATAAATCCTAAAATTCCATAAGTAACAATTGTTTTAGTGAATGATGATAAGATGACTAGATGCAATCACAAACCGCAGGAAATGTCAACGTCAACATTGTCAATGAAATGAATATTATAGGTTTTAGGTTATAATCTTTATTTACCGACTTGAACACGCATAAAAATAGTAAACTAAACAACTTTCAGAGTGATCTGGGGCCTATTTCTCGTACATTACAAGTTCACAAGTCTACAAGTTTACATATAAAACTCAATTGCACAAGTGTGTTTTAATTCTGTTTCTCTAACAAATGATTCTACAAGTGCTACATGGAGGTAGCACTTGTAGTAATCATAGAGTAAAAAAGAGGTTTATTTACTAAGCAAAGTGGAAACGCAATGGCCATTATAAATGTTATGTTAATGTCATTGTCACTCATGTGCATCATAATCTTCATAAGAAGAAAATACGTCCTTTTAAAATTTAAGTGACAATATATGTCATCTACTATTCTACAATAAAATGGCCGACTTGTGTCTGGCATGTGTCAGGGGAATGTATGTAGTGTATAAAATACAAGTAGTTATGAATAGCGTTTCTTAAAAATATTAATCACAAGTGTAAAATCAACGTCAGTTTCGTCAGTCACTCTTAGAATGTTTACAAGCCCTAGGGTGTCCGTATTTTTATATGATAAGGTGAATTCGTTAATAAATTACGCTAACCTTTAATGATATATTGTTTTGTTTTTGTGAAATAGCTCAAATTGTATTCTTAAATATTTTTTTGAGTTAATAATGACATCGTGATTTACACGAAAGAATGCAAAATCAATACAAGTAGTAATAATGATGTCTAAATGCTACACGTACGTATGTATATTAAAATGGTCGAAATTAGAATTGAAATGCCCGATAATCATAGCAATAAATAGCTTAAATATTAATTTTTATTTTACTAAAGACATCTAGCGACCAATAGAATAATCAAATTGGCGGCGAGTAGGTGAACTAGAATCGTCAAATGCTTCGCATAACGCTTATGTCTATGGTTTTAAAACTGTGTATGCGGTCCTAGTACAACTGGTGATTGACAGTAGCTCGCGGCCTTCATAGGGCTACCCGTCTCTTTTTTATCAATACAATCAATAAGGGACTAGTAGCCCGTGAGAAGAGCGCGTGTTGGTGTTGCGCATAAGATATTATGCTAGCCTGATGCCTACGTAACTCTAAAATAGCTATCAGTCTCAATTACTATGTATTTTCTATCCCGTATGTATATGCCCCAGCAGCACCACAACGTGATAAAGCTTACAATGAAAAGAGAGGCATAGATTTTGGAACTACTCTTACGGTTTTATAAGCATGCTGTACCTAGATTTGTATTTTTATTGGTTTCTGTCAAATAATATTTAACACTATAAAATAATCCCTTCATTTATCGATGAATAATGGATTTATAATAAATCAAACTTTTCGCATTAAGTGACAATTACACTTCGTCGTTGTTCGTCTAATGCATCATGCGTCGTTACTAAGCAACAGACTTTGCTTTAGGTGCACGGCTCAGTGTAATTCCCGCATTAAAGTGGTTTGATTTCCATATAAGTACGGTTAGCACATGATTGGTGCGACAATATGTCGAGATAGATTATCCGTCCCTCTTTTATTAATATAGTAAGTAAAAGACGGGAAATCTATCTCGCAGCGACATACTGT
>JALPQI010022316.1:0-23006 GCA_025490895.1 Thaumatotibia leucotreta
GCATGGACCTCATGCTGTGACTCTAACGAAATGGGGCAAGGACATCCCATCACCATCAGATATAACGGACCGGCCTGGCAAATATTTCGAGGGTGAAACTCACTCCATCGTAGGCCACGTCTCTGCCCTTGGCTAGTCTGTGGCCATGAGTAAGCCTATTTCAAATAAAAAAAAGCTGGTCCCATAGTGACAGGTACTACAAATACTACAATTGTAAAATAAAAGTAGTAGTAGGCTACGGTTACCACTCACCATCGGACGGGCCGTGTCGTGTGGTTTATGGACACTAACATAACATTTATAGCAACTTTAAAAACTTACTTTTTTGCGAAGTTAAATTAAAATAATTGTCACAGAAACACGACATCATCATCATCTCAGCCATAAGACGTCCACAGCTGAACATAGTAGGCCTCCCCTCCGGGCCTTCACGTGCGACCTGCATCCAGCGTGCCCGGCGACCTTCATAAGGTCGTCTGTCCATCTTGTGGATGGACACAATTGTAGTGAAATTCTGACACAAGCCAAACCTCATGTCAAGAATTAACGAAAATTGTTCAAAGCCTTATGATAATTGTCACGACTTTCAAAAGTCAAAAGAAGAATGATGTAATAACGTTATTAGTAATAATTTTATGTTGGTGGCAAACAAGCATTTGGACCGTCCGATAGTATGCGATAGCCGTAGCCTACGGAGGCATGTGACGTCAGTAACAGTGATATTTTACAATTGTCATTTGTCGTCACGGTGAAATAGGAGCTAGGCATCTATTGTCATGTAAAATATATAACGCTGACAAGACGACATTCAAATCGACGATTATTAATTTTGACACGTGTTTCTCTCTCAGTTATGTTTAATAACTCAATAAGACACCGAATTTGGTCGTTGTCAGCAACTCGAAACAAGTTCACGAGTATTTACCTACGGAAACCGCAACTGAAGACTAATACGTATGAACCGTAGCCGTACCATGACTTTGCAAGTATCCGTAACGGGTAAAGTTAGCTTTTACTCGATACGTGAAGCAGGTCATCGTGGTCGCTCCAATACAATGTGCCCATGAGGAAAGGGAAAAAAACAACAGCACCGAACACCACGGGGAACTGACCAAATTTGAAGTTAAAAATGTCATATGCAGTTTTTCCTAACTAGTGCGCAAAAACGAACTTTGCGCACGCTTCGCGCGCAGTAATTTCTCTTCTTGACACACTTGTTATGAAAAAAATCGTCCCTTACACGTGCAAAAACTTCTCGCACTAGTTAGGAAATGTACTATTCTGGATTCAGTCTATTTTAAGAGAAAATTTGATTTTTTCTTAAAACCATTTTAGACTGTTACGCTATGATAAACGCATTTTAGGGAACGATTTTGTCACCATGTTGTCTTAGTGTTGTCACACTTAATTGACAGACATCAAATGAACAAAAAAATCTTTAACTACCTAGCAAATGTAAAATAAAACTTTTAAGTGCATTTTTTGCGATAGTTTGATTAATAAAATCCTTTTTTTGTGCATTCAAAACATCAAAAAAAAAAGACAAAAAAAATGATTTTTGCAGATTTGACCAAACCTCATTTAACATTTTTTGCTTCTTTTAGTCTCAGGAATATGCTGTTAGAATTTGGGCACCTTGTATAAGAATACCAGTAATAGAATGTATTACGTATCGAGTAAAACCTAACGTATTCTTTACCTTCTAACTCATGGTACGGCTACTGCTGCCATCGCTCTTAGAGTTTGTTCTCGAGTGTTTGTTTTGGGAATCGGAACGTTACGAGCGATTTTCCGTCTCATGGCTTCTTGTTGGTATTGGATAAGTAATCTAGCAATTGGAAAATAAATATTTCCTAATTTGGTAGCAACGGTCGAATCTTTATTATGTTTCTGATTACTAAAGAGAACCAACAGCTTCCATAGATACAAACAAGCACATTAAAGGAACTCACAGGTAGATTGATTTTGCCAATTAAATGATCTACATGTGTGAAGACGTAAGAGACTATAGATACATGGGATACATCAATTAATAAAAAAATATGTAAGCAAACACCTTCTGCTTGAAAACTATAGGGGATCTCTTTGTCTCGACAGTATAAATGGTAATACGCAATAAGTCCTTCCGTTGAATTAGTTTTTTTAACTACACAAGATACGCAACAGACATCAAATTAGGAGAGCATTTCTCTGTTTGTAGCTACATTTAGATCACGTCTTCGATAGTGATAAAAATAAAGAGTCGAGTGGAGAACATAACGCTAAGCAATATCCACTATATTTTCCTAAATATTCCAAAATGGTTTTATGAAACTTTTCTTTTCACCAAAAATTTAAGAAAATGGTAAAAAATAAGAATGTTGCATAGCACCTTCCTGGGAAACTAAATGTTTACCGCGAATTATCTCTATCGCTCCAATTGAGGCACAATTGGAGTGAAAGAGACTGTAAATTCTATAATCTCGAAGTTCGCAATAGCTCCCCCACTGGCTCCCGTCTCGAGTATCTCGACCTTGCTCTGGAGTGTTTGTTTTGTGAATCGGTATTACGACCGATTTTACATCGCACTTCTGGTTTGAGCTGGGTTTTTAAATTAAAATACTTGCCGTCATTGGTTTTAATAGATTTTTGTTGTATGTTTTAAGAATCTAAAAATAAAATCACAGAGAAATGTATTTAAAACTTAAACACGTCTAGGCTATCATTCGTTGTTCAAATGTTTGAGAAGCTAGAGGAAGACAGAGAGAAAACATAGATGAAAAAAAACCACTAAAAACACAAAAGTTTACAGAATGGGAAGCGACAGGAAAAGAATTTTTGATTAGTAATTTCAATACAAAAAAATCAGGTTTTGCAATCGTCAATAGAGTAATCAAAACGCTAACGATACCGCAGCACACGCTTAACCATTTCTACCCTAGTCTAGACATTGTGGGCGTAACCTGACCCTCTATGCAAACAGACCCTCACAGACCATATCAACCTTTATTCAAAAACATGTAAAGGCTATTTTCGTGTCAATGTGGTGCTTGAAACTGTATGTAAAAATTCATGAAAGGGATCTGCTTTAAACTGTTTGTGACCAATCGTGGGAATTATTAATGACTTTGTAATCGCATGCCACTGGTCAAACGCATCTATTAAGTCTATAAAGATTGAATGAAGAGCATAAGTTATGACAACGTAAAATGCAAACAGAAAGAAAATTCGGGTCGCTGTAGATCATGCCGATGCGGTGTCGTATTGCGGCGGTTGCGGTTGCAAGTCGGCTTTACTTATTGCTTCCACTTTCTGGATTTCGGAATGATTTATGTTTGCAGGTTATATTTTATAACCCCCAATACCTATTCAATTTTCATATGATAGGATAGGCGCTTTCATTTAAATTTACTTGCGTACTTAGAGAATGACTTTATGCGAGAAGGTTTTCGTTTTGAGACGATACGTAAAAGCGTTTGATATTAAATTTCAATCTGTGACGAACACTGACCGTCCTTTAAGCTTTATAAAGTTTATGTTTATTTTACTAACTTATGTAAGTAAGTTTAGTAAGTTTAATAGTATACCTTAATTATTGTGTTTAGTTACTTGTCTTATGTTTTAGCATCAACTACTTTATGTTTAAACTGTTTTCATTTTCCTACCTTCAGCTTTTTAGCGATAAGACCGCCCATAGTAATACCTTTACTTATAACACTGTGTATATTTCTTTTGTTATTGTATTGCATTGAAACCTTGTTTTCGTATAATAATTTACAATAAGTAAGTTGCACAATGCTCACTGTCCATTCTGATTATGGTTGTTTGTCATGCACCAGTAGAAGCTTTTGTGGTGTTAATCGATAGTGCAGTTTTGGCAGTACCACTATAAAACTCGGCCAACTGGGTCATGATGTGTTAGCAAAATTAAAAGCACTTTCAAACATTTCACTGTACAATTTATGGACTAGAAAATGCAGCATGGGGAAAAAATACTTGTACTAGTAGTAATTTTTTCTCTTATATAAGAGATTTGTAGTTTTTTTATTAAAGCTCCACAGCGCGCTTCTGGTGCATACTGTGTCATTAGTTTTGGCTTATTTTTAGTATTTAATATAAATTAACATGAAAGAAATAAGATCATCTGCAGAAAATGTATTCTCGTAGTCTAGTTAACATTTTTAATTGCAAGGTGATATTGGTATAAGGTTATATTTCTACATGTATTTCTCCTCAATATCAATTTTGCTTCTTTGATTTCATCCCCAAACTATTTCACAAACAAGTTCCAAAACTAGTAATACAAAATTCCTGTTAGGCATGCAAAGTCCCCGGACACCGACCGCAAGCATCTAAAGCCCTAGGCATTCCAGTTGACCGTTGAGCTTGAAATGCCTAGACTTGTGAGCTAGGTCTAGATACTAGAAGCGACGGTGAAGTAGGTCATAGGATAGGCTTGAAAGGCGTGTTGGTGAGTCCTAGTTTAAAGTCCCGATCTAACATGTCTATTTCAGTACATCAAGTTCCCTTAAATTACGATCAGTACAATATAATAGTTCTGTTAACAATTAGTGTTTTCATAAAAACTATTTCGATTTTAAAAGAATGCTAGTTATATTTTAACAATATCGTCTACATAATTATGCATCAGCATTAGGTTTGCAAAGAATTATAAATGATTTTAGAAATCCAGTCATCGAAGTTTTATCATTTGTTTTGGTTTGAAAGGCGAGTTGGTCCGTCCTAGTTTAAAATTTCATTGTCCGTATTGCCCGATCTATCATATTTATTTCAGTACTTCAAGTTCTCTTAAAATATGTACCGAGGAACTGTATTTTGAGCATTTTGCACTATAATAGATAAGAGACATGACTATATTTCTAGCTACTTCAGCTAATATAGTCTTATGTTCTTTCTTCTTTTGTTCGTTTTTATAGCCGAGCTGTCCATCGGTGGGATTAGTGCAGTTCGATTGGGTTTTGGGAAATGATTTCGATAAAATAATGCTAGTTATATTTTAACCACATCGTCTATAATATGCATCACCGTTACGTTTTGGAAAGAATTATAAATAATTTTGGAAATCCAGTCATCGAAGTTTTATCATAGGTCATATGATTTTAGTATCAGCATGCAATATTTTGGGCATGTTCTCTTATATAGAGCAAGTAAAAGAAAATAGGTAAGAACCCTAAGAATTATACATCTCTTCAAATTTTGACGAAGTTTGATCTTGTTGCAATAAGAATCCAAACAGTTTACTGTTGATGATGTTAATAAAAAAGAGTATTCATTTATGTACCCGCTCCCAGCTTCTGGCGTTTACAATGCTAACAATCGCATCAAAGTGCACGGTTTTGGGGAATCAATAACATTTATCAGAGCTGGCGGGATGCCAAACGGTCAAGGGCGAATGCGTCGGCGGATTCCAGCTTGGCACCCGGAAGGCCGACATGTAGGCGACGTGACAAAAAATGTCTTTAGTGAATGAATTTTGTAAAAAAATGAGGTGTACCACAGGGAAGCTTTCTGGGTCCTCTGAAAGTCAAAGTCAAATGATTCTTCATTCAAATTGGAATAGCAAACTCTTTTGAATAGTCTAAGTTACACATAAAATTAAAACTACTTGCGGTTCTAACCCTACACCACTGACCCGATAAAAACCGGTAAGAAATTTGACGGGACTTTTTTTTTTGATAATGATGATGACGATATCAGTTCTACTCCATAACAGATAGTGTAAGGCAATATTGTGAAGACGAGAGAATTGAGTTTAAGCCCAGAACGCCCATATTTTAAAGAAAGGAAATATAGAGTTCGTTATTATTGATGACATAATTTTGAAGTTATAATTTATAATACACTGTGTGCAGTACATGCAAAGGAGTTTTTGGTCCTAGTCCTAGAGCAACAATGACCTGACATTTTTAAGTAAGACCCCAAACCTACTCTAGCGGTGTTAAGTAGAGCATAATTTATCTTTTACAAAACATACCAAAGTGTTACATACAATCACCAAATAAAAAATAAAAAAACCGACTTCAACAGATTTCTCCGAGGTCCCATCATCAGACCCCGACTTGGTGCCAACGGGACCATCTCGGTTGGCGTGATATTGAAATATTCGTCCATTTATCGTGCACATGATTAATGCATATAGCTTCAATGGTTCTCATGAATGCCATTTTCAGAACTGGACTAAATTAAAATGGCACCAATCGGTAAGCATAAGCGTTCCAATAAAAAAAGAAATCATCAAAATAGATTCACCCAGTGGAAATTTTCGAGGGAACAAACATAAAGAATCATACAGTCGAAATAAGAATCTCCTCCTTTTTAAAGTCGGTAGAAAAACATATAAAGATATTTTTGTATTGAATAGTGAAATGAGTTACGGTGTACCTAAAGGGAGTGTCCTAAGCCTTCTTCTATTCCTTGTGAATACAATGTTATTGTTTGATGTTAACAATCCTACATCAAACTAGTACATCAAAGCGTCGGCGGCGGAATCCGGCTTTATAGAAGAGAAATACGCTACACAGCTCCGACAGGCGTTAGAATTGTCGACTGTAGCCGTACCATGAGTTGGGAAGTAACGGAAACTAGGTTTTGCTCGACACGTAAAGTATTCTATTCGGGTCAAACACAAAATCATGTTACGAGTCTTTCCGATGGACTTTTCAAAAGTTAAGGGCTATGAGATCTCGTCCGCCAAGACTCAACAGACTTCTCAACAATGCTAGAAGTAGAACTGAACATTCCCGTACTAAAATACGGTCTTAGAATAATCGTCCCGCCAGACATAAGCGGAGACGAAGACACCCTTCCAAAATTAAAGCAAAAATATATGGAATTATACGAAAAACGCGCTGTGATATTAAAACTGTTCAACCCTATTTATATTTACGCTATAGATAGAATAGGCAAAAATGTGTTCAGTGATGATATACCTAGTGATACATTTGTGTAAAATTTCTTATTAAGCCCTTATCCTCATTTAAAGGTACTCCTGTCTTAATGAATTATATGATAAAGATCATGACTACACTCCAAACGGTTGTTTACTATTGGCCACAGGAAAGAGTGGCTCTACAGTTCAGCTGAACACGCACTTTTTCTTTCCTGTGGTCGATAGTTAACAGCCTGTGGACAGGTAGTAATGGTTCATTATACAACGCAATGAACAGGGAGTACTACGTCTTAACGTAGATAAGGCTATCATAAGAAATTCAAGCTTTAAAGGCCTTAACTTTTAGATTGTCCACCGCAAAGACACCGAACATCGGTTTCTTCATCCTCCTGCCGCCCAGACAATAAAATTCGCCAATGAATTTTGAATGACTAGTGTAGGAAACAAAAAGGAATTTCTTTAGTTTATGGACACCTTTTAATTGGTCTCTGGGCGACAGGAGGCAATCGCGCCAAATCAAGCACAACTTTCTTAGCATATCACCCTAAATTTCTCCAATTTACATGGATGACCCGGTTTTCATGACTACAGAAATTTGTGAAAATCGATATCTTAGCATATCACGGGGTGCAAAACTTTAAAATTGACATAGGTATGGGAACACTTTAGCAAAAAAAAATACGAATATTAGTGAAAATCCAATTTTATTCCATATCTCGGAATCTTCAACTTACAATGTGTGGGTGTGTAGATATGTATATTTTATGGATGTATGTGCTGTGTCAAGTCCACTTGACAAGTTTTGTCAAAGTTTTGCACCCATAGTTCCGACCTCTGGGTGCTTAGACAAGTTGCCAATCGCTAACGCTTAACCGTCAATCGTAAACGAAAGGCAGCTAACTGTCTTTGTCGCACTGATATGAAAGAGTGACAGAGAGGGAAAACTACGATACGCTACTAAGCGCTAGGGATTGGCAACTTGGCTAAGCAACCTGGGCATTTCTCAGAGCGTAAACGGACATCTCATTCATCTGGTCACGTTTTTTTGGAAGTGGCTGCATCTTTTGGTACCATTTTCCGTCGTCAGATACAGCACCCGTTTCTCTATAAGACATCCATTACCAACCTCAAATCATTCAGCCACTTCCAAAAAACAGTGACCAGATGAATGAGATGCCCGTTTATGATCTGAGAAATGCCCCTCTACATACATGTATCACCCTTTTCTCCAATTTTATAAAAGCATCGCAGACATCACGAATACCAACGTTAGTCTAGTGAGTTATGCGGCGTGTAAACTTGAACTGCTGCAGTGGAACCGTGCCAAGTGAGTCAGTGGTGACTCAGCGAGGGACGCCGGTGACAGCTAGTAAAGTACTCTTAGGTGGGTTTACACCAAACGATGCTCTCTCCCACTCTACGGAATCAACTAATTTCGACGAATTACGTGTAGTGTGTACGAGTACCAAATTGGAAAACGATAGTGAACAAGCCCTTAAAACGGAGAATAACTATTAAAATTTAACCTTGTAGAAAACTTTTAAATGAAACTAGGTATTTTCAACATAATCGGCCCAGCCGTTTTTGAACAACTAAGGAACCCTACACTGATCATCCTCTTGGTCGATTTTATTTTGTTTTCTTCGGACGAACATGCACATATGACATATACACCGTGGGCTCTTATAACCAGAAAGGTTTTAACCACACCTTTTTGATGTAAAAACAAACAAAAATATTATATCAGTTTCGTCATTCTTGGAGAAAAATCATTTTTTTAATGTATTTTAACATAAAACTGGCACTTAAAATGAGTGTTAACGTTTTTTTTCACAATACCTAATTTTTAAGGGTTTTATTTATCACTTTTTGACATCTATTAATGACGTTAGTGAACTTAGTGAGACTACACTGAAAAAAATAATTTGTTAATGGTAACCGAACTTTCGTCAACCTGTAACTTAAAAAAAGTGACGAGCGAAGTAAGGCAATATCTTACTAAAATCAGTTTGGTTAATTTTCTACTAAACAATTGATGTTGCGTATTGCTAAACAATATTAGTTATATCGTGTGAAAACTGGCTGTTGTATATTACCATAAGTTCAGTTATATTTAGTTTACAATTCAGTTATTGTAGACGGGCTGTATGTTGATAACAAATTTACTGTTTGTCAAAATCTTACTGAATTCACAACTTACTTTAATCAAATTTTCTGCTACGCCTAAACCAACTGGCTCAGTAATGTTTAACATAACTTTTTTGTTACCTATAACCAATTTAGAGTATTATTTTAAGCAATTTGTTTCATTATATTTAACCAAATTATTTGCCTGCATGTAACCAAACGAATAGGTTATACACGACAAAAATACGTTGTTCATATACAGCCATATGTTTAATTATTTTGACCAAATAGTTTGCCTACTTCTAACCAAATTAATAGGTTATACATGACAAAAATACGTGGATCATATACAGACAAATATCAAATGAGTTGTAAATAGGGCTCACTGCCTGTATAAAATCCAGTACGTCTCATCGTCACCTTTCTTATCCCCTGGGTGATAAGACGTACTGGATTTTATACAGGCAGTGAGCCCTATTTACAACTCATTTAACTACAAGTAGGGTGTATAAGCCACATCGATGATTACCCAAAAAGAAGTAATACTAAACGAGCAAAAAAAAGAAACATTTATTTTAATTAACTTTATTAATTGAAATAATAGAAACATTCATAGTCATTTATAAGAACGGTATAGTAATCAAAATAATCAATCAATCAATAATACAATCGCGAGCAAGAGTACTTTTTGCATCACTTTATAGGTTTTCATTGCACAGAGTATCTTTGTAAACCAATTTATTTTTCTAAATTATTTTACGAGTAATTCCATTATTTTGCTTGATACATTAGCTTCAGAGTCTCTTTGATTACAAGGAAAATGAAGAAATCAAAATTATTTGGTTTACAAAGACATGACATGGTTTGAAATGTCCTTATGTAACCTTCTAATCCCCATTCCCGAAGGTAGTCTCCGAGGGTGTCTGCTGGTGGAGGTACAACTTCCATTTAGGAATATTCAAGTAACTTGACATACATATGTCATACACATCACACAAAATCATGTAACGCAACGCAAAAAAAGCGTTTGGTTATTTCTATGCTAAGTATTGTCTATATAATGAAGTACGTTTGGTTACACATTGTATTTTATTTGGTTAGATAAAGCGAATGGTCTGCTAGAGTAGCAAACCCGTATTTGGTTTTACTCTACTAGACAAAACGGGTTATATGTAACAAAAACATGTATTACAATAGCAAATCATTGTTGAGTTAAACCTAAACAATTTTATGTTGTGGATAATAACATCGTCTTTGTTAGAAGCTAGGACTTGGTTTTTGTTGCATATTGTCAATGCTTACTCTTAAATTAGACCAAGCGGTTTATTTACATGTGAACACTTGAATTTGTTTACTGTTTTAATGTAAGACGTATACAAGCATTTATTTACGAATAGCCCAACTTAGAATAACATTATCCGTTTGGTTTTTAATACGCAAACCTGTTTGTTAATAGAAATTAACTTTAGTAACGCCATACCGAATTATGGTTAATGATGAAATAGCCAAAGTAGTTCAGTTAAATATTTTTTTCAGTGTACTCTTCATAATGCAATAATGGCACCAACGCCGTTAAAAAGACCTTTTGTACTGAGTAACAATTACAAATTTTTTTTTTTCAATTGATTATAACTCTGAAACTTGGCTATATCCAGAAAAGTTACTATGACATTACAGTTTCTAAATGTGGTCAGAAATACACTGTTAAAATCGGTCGGATTTAAACAGCCCACAGTGTATAAATTCCTTGCTCTGATTTCTGTCAGATCTTTAGTTATAGAGGCTTCCATTTAACTTCCCAGTAAACACAAGCGACAATTGTCAACGTCAACGCTGACACGCCATCGACAGCTCATTTCAATACGAAACTTCGCAACGAGTCGCTTGATATATTTGAGCGAATCTTGTATAGACAGCCAAATGGAACCCTAGTCCATTCAAGAACTAAGTCAAAGTACCTAACGCTTTAACACGTTCGACGCCGGTGACACAGCGTCCGTGATCAACAAAATCTGACTCCTATGCCAGTGACACATATACGTGATCCAAGTAATATTATTCTTATGCCACTAGCATGAATAAAATTTTTACTCCTATGCCAGTGACATATAATACGAACGTTTTTGAGCACTTCTAATTCCTAAAGTACAATAACTGTAATTATGGTGTTGTGATCTAGCTAACATCCTGTACTATCAAATAACAACACCAAAAACCTATCTTAACAACCTAGTTTTCATGCAAAATTAAATTAATTGAAAAATTAAGGTGATTTTTTTACTATTTTTAATTAAAAAAAAAATTTTTTAATCTTGTTGTTCAAATAGTTGAGTCAAATGATTAGCTTAATTAGTTTGCTTATCTAATGAGCTCTCTAACGAGATTTTTTTTGCAAGGGTAGGACCGATAACAAACGTGTAATTCCAGAAATATCACGTGCGCCCGTAATCATCTGTTTGAAAATTTAAAATGGCCGCCATTTAATTATCGTTGGCACAAAAAAAAATTTGGTAATTTATTGATGAAATTGATTGTAGTTTAAGCCCTTAAAAGCTCCGACACCGCTAACCAAACACCCTGTAGAAGTAATCATATTACTTTTTGCCCAACTCTGATATGTATGTTACGACGTTCTTATACATTTATACAAACTGCACTAGGACATATTTTTGAGTATTTTAAAAATGAGAGTTGCTGTCAAACATAAGATGTGCTAAGACCGCTGATGATGAAAGCTCCCTCTTAAAAACCAGACTGCAAAGAAGCCAGCGGCCCTACCGCGAAAAACGAAAATCGTAAATTTCCAGGATTTGTCTCTCTCACTCTAATAACGCTTTCGTTTGAGTGACAGCGAAAAATTCTCGAAATTTACGAATTTCGTGGTAGTAGGCCAGGTATCTCCAATATCCTTGAAATATTACATAAATTCAACGCCTTCGCAGGAATCGCCCACACAACCTTCTAAAAGATCTTCAATATCAGCTCTAACCTCAAAAGGCAAGATTGCTTTTCGAACGTCGCACGGAATTGACAAATGATGTTCTGATTACAATCAGGGTATTAGAGAAACAAGGAGTTCTACGTAACTTCGTACGTATACGGGGTGGGCCTACAAAAAAAAGACATTGATTTTTTAGAGCAACTTTTAAGGTTTTTTTCCTGATTCGGGAAAATAGCGTAATCAGCGATTCTCTGAGCGTAATGAGGGATTCAAGAGTTAACGCCCAAGATGAAAATAATTTTGATACCCTATGACGTGTGACCACGGA
This sequence comes from Thaumatotibia leucotreta, assembly GCA_025490895.1. NCBI lineage: Eukaryota > Metazoa > Arthropoda > Insecta > Lepidoptera > Tortricidae > Thaumatotibia > Thaumatotibia leucotreta. Next base: position 12,286 of record JALPQI010022316.1, read on the forward strand.
CCGGAACCGGTATTTTACAAAAACCTCGAAACATCCCTATAAATATTTTAAAATGTTTTATACTCTTTACATACTGCTCAATATTTTATGTTATTTATATTATTATATTTTTAAATTACACTATAATATTTTTAAATTACTTCAAAATAAATAAAAAAAAATTTTCGACGAGTTAAAAATAAGTTTTTACACGTGTATCGATCGACTTTTTTCATAACAAGTGCATAGCGTGCGCTAAGTTTATCTTTCCGCATTAGTTAGGAAAAGGTTTTTTTATGTTTTCATAAGAGATATTATCTCCATTGACATAGTGGAAATAAGCCCTTTTGAAAAGATACTGCTCATTTAAACTATATATTGACGAAAACAAAATTTGCACCTCAACATGGAAAATACTTTTGCCATGCTTGCTTAATAATCTGTCGATTTATTTTTCCGTGCGTCGAAGGGCCCACTCTGTAGATACACATACTGAGACGTCAGCTGTCAAAACAAGGGCGAAGCCAGTCAAGCTTGAAGGGTAAAATGGAACTTTGTGTTTTTACAGAACGGTAACTTTTCATTGTTTTCAGTAGCTTCTGTAGAAATTCAGGATGGCAAATGCCGCTTGCCGTGTGCTGTGTGGTGACGGCGGTAAGAATACATTTGTCACCACCCCAACTTTTCCCGCGGGTGTCGTAAGAGCCGACCAAGGGATTGAAGTGTCACAGACCATTCCTGATGAATAATGGGCAGCAGCGTCATCATAGTGGACACATTACTGGATATGGATGGATATCATGGATATCACCCGCAATTATTTCTATACAAGTCGGTTTTAGGTATGGAATGTTCAGAACAATGCCGCACCACACAATATATTAATTTAGCAAAAAATTTCCTCGTCTGCGATGAACAACAAAAGGCCACAGATAAGAGATTCCGATCGATCGCCGTTATTGCTCCGAATGCTAAAGTATGCGCATATTTTCTGTAACCGGTATGTTTGGGCTACCGTTATTTTTCAGTAACATCGGAAATATACATGAGATCAGAGTAAATACTTCTAAGATGAAAGGGAAAACGGATGACTAATGACATGGAGTCTGATAAAACTAATCTTTTACATTCGGTATAGTTCGAGAAATATTATTTGACCGACTGTTATCTTACTTACAACCTTTTGTTTTGCGTTAACGCTTACTAGACAATTGGCAGTCGAACACTTTTCTATTGTTAATGACGCAAAACAAAAGGTCGTAAGTGAGATAAGAGTCGGTCAAATAATATTCGAACTATATTTAAATAAAAGTGAAACAACTTTTTTTTATGTGACGAAGTTAGACAACTGAGCTCTCAGCCCACCTGATGGAAAGCGGGAACTGAGGCCCATGGACATAGTGACCCAAAAATCGCCTATGCGCTGCCTAGGCTGAGCTTACCCCCAAACCCGAACACAGTACTTCCCGTGGGAGTCGTAAGAGTCGGCTGAGGGGTTGAAGTGTCACTGACGATATATTTATCGAAGATTGATTATGGACAGTAGGATCGTTATAGTGGAGACACTACTGCGATTGCCAAACCGCTTGTCCAGCGTGGCGATTATGGGCATTAACCTCCTGTGCAATATTATGCATAATATGCATAGGAAGACGCCGTTGTCAAGCAGTGATATAGGTTGATGATGTGAAACAAAATCTACCCTCAAATGGCTCCTTTAATCCAGCTATACTATTCTCTTATTCACACATTCGACGCTGCGTTCGTCAACGAGCTCGACGGCGAGACAGCCTTGTCTAAAATCCTAGCTGTTAGATTTGACATTAGGAATCGTGGCTGTGAGCGAGGTTGTGGGCGAGTTTGTCGCTGTTTTTCGTTAGAGAATACGAAGTTCGCACATTAAACGTCAAACTCTCGACGCAGTGTAGTTCCAGCTCACGCCGCATTCGTCGCCGAGCACTAGTGTCGTTTAAAGTACATTAGTGAATACCATTTTTAGGCTCGACGCTGCCGCAGCGCTGACACAGCGCTGACAGCAAGGCGGTTTCCTTAGTGAATAACACTGCAGTTGAGGGTAGATAAAAATGACACAATCAAATGAAGTAGGTTATACAGGTCATACAGCGTTCAGGAAAATGGGCGTCTTTCCTGTGGACATTGCGAAAATTAACGGTTTTGAAACATATATATATAGGTACAAATTAGGTTTTGACCACTTAATTCCTTAGAACTAGAAGCCACCTTATTGGCTTGTATTCGTCAAACAAGAAAATTAGGGCTCTAGAGCGTTCAGTGACACAGCATGGTTTTGGATTTGGAAAGTGACCTTACTAGAACTCTATTGCAGTTAAAGGGCAGTTTCGAGAATAGTCTGCAGCTAAATCATCTGAAAACAGCTTAGTACACAGTACTGTGTATTTAGAATCTCAGACCTCACGCCATCATCAAACTGTGATGACATTTGTAGGTATCCATATTGTAGGATAACGTTACACCCATATCAATCAAAATGATCAAGCGCTCTACGGAGAAAGCTCGGCCGACCTTTGGCACGCGTAATTGAAGGACCCAGTTATAATTACGAATTTGATTCGGGACTTGTTAACAATCAGACCAAAAATCGGTTAAATAAATAGTAAACAGATCTGTAGACCTATAAAGACAGGTGTACGCAATGTACGCATATCCACATATAAAGTTTTGATTCGGGACTTGTATGAAAAATTTGATAATTTTTGTTTATACTTACTCCGTGCAAGCAGAGGTTAGATCACACCAGTCCAAAGACACAGAGTTTAAATTCGTCTGGCATCAGTCAACGGACAATAAGATAGGAACTCACGCAAGAATAGGGATGATGTGATGACTGCACGTAGTTACGAGTAAAATATGTAAATAATTTCATACGAAGAAATTATTACTAAAATGAGTAAAATGTAGAGTGCAGTAATTACTAAAATGTAGATATTGGTGCAGCAATTTTGGTACAGAAATTCTATTTAATAAATTGGAAAGAACTTAAAGGAGGAGGTAATTTGACAGCATACAATACAAACGTGACATCACTTTTGTGTAGGTATTTCATAGAAACTTCATAGTGGCGATAGTTCTGACAGTTCAAATAAACTAGTAGTTTTGACTTGCTAGTCATCCATCAGCAATCCCAGTATTGAAATTTAAGCAATCACGGAATTTTATTATGTCAAATCCCGTGATTCCATACAAATGAATCCGTCCGTCTGTATGGGAGCAGAAATAATTCTAAGAACTGAAGAAAACCAGTGTTCTAAACCACTTTTATCGGAGTACAGGTGTACGTAGCATGTGTGTGTCCGGGAATAGAACCCGGCAGCGGAACAAACATCCGCGTCTGCTATAACTGGGACACGTGCCGATGCCAACCCTTCGACATACGCATTCCGTTGTTGGATTCCCTTTGGTAATATTCGGTCATTACATTATTCATCAGCCTATGATAATCCACTGCTGGACGTAGGCCTCTCCTATTAACTATGCGTATAGACGCATTAGGGGGTAAATGCCACGCTGGGCAAGCGGATTGGCGAGCGCAGTAATGTGTCCACTATGATGACGCTGCTGCCCATCATCAATCAAAAAATGGTCAGTGACAATTCAATCCCTTAGTCGACTCTTACGACACCCGCAGGAGGAGTTGGGGTGGTGACAAATGTATTCTTACTGCCGTCACCGCACAGCTTAGAGTTTAGTTGGTCCCTAATTTTATTATCTAAAGAGTAACTTAGATATATTTTTTGTTTTTAACAGTGCACTATGGTGTAACAAAGGTTTTTTCACACTAATAATTGTATTTTTTCCTAAAGTGATATTCTAAAATAAGCTTTGAAAACCACTCTTGCCAGATGCTGCCGGTTCATATGTTTGTAATACGTATAAATGTGTTATAGTACCTTGTTTTATGAAATATAGCTATACAAAAACGCCTTAGAAATGTCTATATTACCTACTGGGAAAATGTGTATCATTTTCATTTTGACAGAAAAAAAACACAAAATTCTCCATACAAAACGCTAATTTCATAGGTAGTTCTCTTGGTCTCATCGAAAGTGATCCCTTTGGCAGCATAGCATCAGGTGATTAATCTGCTGTTTTACATCCTATGATATAACACTCGGAGGTCTTTCCAATTATACCACGCGCCGGAACAACTCATAAATTAGGGCCATCACTCATCAGTTAGGAACTTCCGGCCTCTATTCGACAACCGCCAGTCAGATGCATAATTTTTTTTGATGGAATAAGAGGTAAGTTTGATGGTAAGCGATTACCGTCGCCCATAGACACCCGCAACACCCGTGGTATTACAAGTCCGTTGCCGACCTTTAAAGATGGATTTACACCAAACAATTGATTTCGTAGAGTGAGGGAAAGAATGAGCGTTCGCTCGTTTGGTGTAAACCCACCTTAAGATGGGAATACGCCTTTTTCTTGAAGGTTTGAAGATCATAACGGCCCGGAAACACCGCAGGTGACAAATCATTCCAGAATTTAAATAGTTAAGCGCGACAGGAAATTTCTATAAAAACGCACGATTGAGGCCTGCCAAACATCTAAATGGTGAGGGATCAAACGATGTCACAAATGTCACGGTGACAATGAAAATAAGATCCAGAGGGAAACCCAACACAAAGTAAAAAGATGTAGGTACCTAGATGAAAAAAACTTCTAAGAATGGATTACTTTTGCCTAATAATTCCCACTGTTTAGTCTAGGTGGGGACCTTGAAGACTTGTCACAAGGTAATTAGGACGGGCGATTCATTACAAGCGGCCTCTAGGACCAAATTAGATGAAACCGAAAGCACAGATCATTTCAGATAGATGGCGCTGTACTGTATCCATTTTTTAACGGCAAACGGAACTTATTCGTGTTCGCTTACGTTTTATGTTATCCTAATAATACTAAACGTTTCCATTATATGGAAACGAGCCCGAGTCGTCCTGTGAGCCTATCTCAGTCCAGTGCTGGAAGTAGCCCTCTCCTATCAACAATGCATATGTATGTACGCATTTGGAAATACATGCCTATAATCGCAACTGGGCAAGCGGATTAGCGATCGCAGTAGTGTAGCCACTATGATGACACTGCCCATCGCCAATCTGATCAACGAATGGTCAGTGACACTTCCATCCATTATTCAATTCTTACGAAACGGGAAGAGTTGGGGAGTCAAACGTTCTTGAGACATAATAACTATATAATTAAACGGGTAAACCACAGAATTAGATTTGGATAGAAGAAACAAGTTCATTCATTCGTATGGCGGCCGAGCGTGTCAGATTTTGTACTGAAGTTGTTACTTACCTATGATTTTAAATATGTCTCAGGCCCTTGAGTATTCATATTTTTTTGTTGTTGCAATTAATATTACTTAGGGAGGCATTATTAATGTTTTTGTTCACTTCAACTTGCAAAATTTGACGCCCGAAAGCTGCAAGCTGCGATTAAAGACGGACAACTCAGTAGATTTTACTGAATTCATTTGGCACGCTAAGTAGATACGTTTGCTTGATCTATGTTCTATGGTATACATGACTATGGTATATATTGTAAACGCGGGCTCTGAAACATCCGAAACATGTCGCGCGTAGTGACTAAATACACTATACACCCCGAGTTTAAGCGTTTAATTATGAGGATTTATAGTTGGGATTGGGAAGTCGATCTGTTTGTATTCATGTCCTATTCGTATGAGCTCAAAGTTTTCTACCAATAAAGGTAGTCCTGACAACATTAAACGAACTAACGATTATGATGCTGAATGGACCATTTAACCGATTCAGCTGGCGTGTCATGAATGTTTTTAACGAATGGCGTATGAAACGATAGGCGCGTCATCATACTCTATGGCGTAAGGCACGCTTGGCGTATCATGAAAAAATTGTTCGCCGCCATAGATAAAAGTTTTTGAAAATGGAACACGCAACGAATCGGTTAACAGACCCTTACGCGGACCATTTTGTTCCGCTGCCATATTTATCTCGTCGGCACAATTTATGTTAGACAATCTGTGTCTAGTGAACTTAGTCTGTGTAAATGCCTAGGTCCCTTAGGTCTCTGTTCCTAATTCGTCAAGCCGTAGGTAGAGTCCGCTTAAGATCAGACCTAATGGCATTCAATCAAGACCAAACAGTACTTCTTCGTATAGTCGGCATCAAATACAATATAATACCAAGCAGAAATATCTTATGCACCGTAACAACTTGGCAAACTGCGTGGGTCGATTTGTGTAAGATTTCTCAAGATATTTATTTATTACTTAAACTACGAACAAATAAAACATGGAAGCAGCACGCCACACTAATTAAATTGCCTTTCAAAAACGGTCCGAAATTTTAGTTGACAAGTGTCACCCCCTCTTCAATGCATCACGGTAATGAATTTCAATATCAACCAATAAAAACTTAAACCGCCATTTAAATATAGTTGTGATTGTTCCATCAAAATGTTGATTGGCTATATTCTGTAAACAATTGTCATATTCATATGGCATATTTGGCCGAAATATGCGCGGTGTTAAGAAAAGCGCTATGTTCTGCCCATTTTGGCAAATTGAACAATTGTTTTGGGGGGTATTTTTGAGCTCGCATTAAGGTGCATTCAGACCAAACGAGCATTCGCTATTCCTACCCCCTACTCTACGAAATTCGATCGTTACACAAAACGTGATTCGTTAATTTTGTGAGCTCAAAACAATTGTTCAATTTGCCAAAATGGGCAGAACATAGCGCTTTTCTTAACACCACGCATATTTCGGCCAAATAGACGTTAATAGACTTTAGACGTCCAATGTTATAGGTGGTCACAGTTGGCAAAAGAGTGGTGTACTTCGACCGAAGCTTTATTGCCTAGGTAATGTTTTAAAGAAAATAAATATACAGTGCGCTAGTAGAAAAATATAAACAAACCTATAAAAACTTGCATTATTTCATAATCACGCACTTTCAGAACACTATTTTGTCACGAACTTAAATCCTCAAACCTTGAGATCACATACAACAATACAACAATGGATAGTTTTAAATAGCAGAAGTTTTAGGCAAATATAGAAATTCATAATCACGATGTGTTGAAAAGGGGCGTGACACTTGTCAACAAGATTACAGGGATATTTTTGAAAGGCAAAGTATGGCTTCCATTGGCCTATACCACAAAACTTTACAAGCTTACAACTCTACATGTAGCGTACAATCCTACAAAATTGTCAACTTTTTGTACGGGAATTTATACAATTTGCCAAAATTGTATAAATTCCCGTACAAAAAGTTGTCAATTTTGTAGGATTGTATGCTTGTAAAGTTTTGTTGTATAGGGGCCATGTCTTATTTGTCCATAGCTTTTATTTAGCATTTAGAAATAGAGGTCATGGCTACCGAAACCTATAATCGATTACAAATCAAAATAACCAGCATTTCGATCGAAAATGGAATGCCCTTTGCAAGTGATTTAAAATTGAAGAAGTATAAGTAGGTAAGAGCTGAAGCCTAGATCGCGTAAAGGTCAGATAGTGCTCCAGTTATACCGTAGACAGCCTGTCTGATGTGACGTCAGCAGTTTACAGCACCCCTACTACGGGTATGCGATGCCTATTTCAGGGTTACCAACTCCAAATTGAATTTAACCCTAAAGGTCAAGTTAAAATTCCCTAAAACTAGGGTATTTTATTGGAAAAACTCATAAAAAAAATAATGAATGAAGAGGTTTAAGGGCCTTCTGCTAAATCTTGAATCTTGCTAACTTCGATAATCGTATAGGTCATCTGTCTTTATTACTGCGTTACTCCAAAGAACCTGATTTGGATAACATTTTTCCATACCGTATAGAAACAACAAGGTATGGAAAAAACCCCTAAATATAACCCTAAACATTTCAAGCCGGTAAAAAACCCCTCGATCCTCATACACCCCCTAAATTTAGGGGTAAACATTATTTGTACATGGCTTGGCCGTGTGGGTCACCATCACCAACAGTAAGAATACATTTGTCACCTGCCCAACTCTTCCAGAGGGTGTCGTAAGAGCCGACTAAGTGATTGGAATGTCACTGACCATTAATTTATTGGAACTGATGATGGTCAGCAGCGTCATCATAGTGTACACATTACTGCGATCGCCAATCCGCTTGCCCAGCTCGGCGATTATGGGCATTTCCGCCCATTATAATTATCATGCGTCTATATGCATAGTTTACTAATAGGCGGGGTCTGTATCCAGCATTGGACAGCGATAGGCTAACGATGGTGATAACTATTGATAGTATTAAAGTCTCAACCTCAACCAGTCAAATTTTCCTTACCTACCAGCCGCCAAAAAAAGAGAGGCAGAGAAAACTTCAAGAGTCAGAATTTGTGCAGATTCTTTGAAAACTCAATTCCGAATGTGCCTTTAAAATGTTATAAAGGAATTGTTAAGGCCGTTTCTAGAAATTAATTAGAGATTCTTTTGAGATGCTGCTTTTATTTGTTTATTACAAATTCTGGATCCCAAGAATGGGGTAATGTAGGGCGCCTAAATTACGGATATTTATGCTGGCAACATAAAAAGAACAGAATTCTAGATAAGGTGACAGTCACAATAAGCTATATGTATAGTATATGGGTCGTTTTCAAATATTGTACGTAATTATTTATAAAAAGAAAATAACGATCTTGTCAATTGTGTTACGAAAGTTAGCTATTCAAAGTAAATGGATGACGTCATAACACAAATGAGTGACGAATTTTGTTTCCTCAAAGCCCTTAACTGTATTTTTTTTTGCAATTGACCCACATTTGTATATATTTAAGACCCCCACATGGACCGATGACCTGGTAAGGATAGCTAGACTTTGAGTGCATTTACTGACTGTAGTTCAAGCCATAAGAATTTAGGATCTGGTGCATTTACAAACCGCTCTACGGCCATATAATGTACATACTACATCATCACATCAGGCTTTAAACAGTCCACTGCTGAACGTAGGTATGTATCTCCTATTAACTATGCGTATAGACGCATTAAGAGATAAATGCCCATAATCGCCACGCTGGGCACGCGGGTTGGCGATCGCAGTAATGTGTCCACTATGATGACGCTGCTGCCCACCATCAATCTTCTATCAAAGAATGGTCAGCGACACTTCTATCCCTTAGTCCACTCTTATGACACCCGCGGGAAGAGTTGGAGTGATAACAAATGTATTCTCACTGCCGTCACCACACAGCTGTGGGGGCGTTTTTTTATGTATGTACAGTCAAGGGCATTAATATATATACACTTCTCCATACTGATCCCTTACGAATGTGTCTATATATTAATGCACTCGACTGTACACTTATTTATATAATAATAAATCCACAAATAATTCTAACTCGGAACCACCAGTTTCGCAGACTGCAAATTTGGGGGCATTTTTGACTCTCGACTGTAATTCAGAAAATCAGGACACAAGCACCTAAGACCTGGTTCATTTACGAACCGCCCTCAGCTATAATGTAGGTACTATTGAACATATTATGGGCATTATTATAGAAGTCCTTGTACAAGGCGTTCTCCAATAAACGAGAAGGTCCGCGCGGGTCCCGCTCTGAATATTTATCGTTCCTAATGCCATTTTCTGGCAATCGTACGATTGCCAGAAAATGGCATTTCGATTAAATCCGTGGAGACCTTCAGGTCTGTTTCAATGTATCGATTTTGTAGCAGCGTCATCATAGTGGATACTTCGTGAGCTTGCTTGCCCCGCGTGGCGATTATGGGCATTTACTCGTACTCGTAAAGTGTCCAAGTGAATAGTCATATTAGTTAAAGGTCGGTTAAGGCTTGTGATGTGGATGCCAAGCGACGATACATATAATTAGTGAACACTTTAACAAAACTTGTCAAGTGGGCATGTAAGAGCACATACATCTATAAAATTGTCTATAAAATGTCTGTTTATAAAATACAGTGTGTGTCTTTGATAACGACATTCCTTTTAAGGGGTGAAAGTACAAGTCTTAATGAACTGAAATTAGCATATTTAGTTAAAGTATTCAAAAAAAAATTTTTTCATACAAATTAATTCGGCACGAAATGTATCAGTAATAACAATAACTAATAAATTAAACCTAACAATTGACATATGATTTCATTGAAATCTCGCTCTTAGTGACATCCTGACAATTACAATTAATTACCTACCTATTTACATCCTACATGTCGGTGACACTTTTCGATGACAAGTCCGTCAAAAATCATGACCCTTGTTCATAAGAAAAGGAGTTAACAGCCCAGGGTGCCTAGCCAAGTTGCCAATGGCTATCGCTCAGTAGCGTAGTTTAGTTTTCCGTCTTTGTCATTCTTTCTTATAAGTGCGACAGAGACGATTAAGCGCTAGGTAATTTTGTGTTAACTAAGAAGGCGGTATCAGATAATCGTTTTGTTTATGTACCGATTGAAAACTTCACATTGATTGAGTTGAATTGTCAAGATAACATCAAGTTTGTTGATCAACAGACTTTCCTAATAAATTTAATAAAAATGTTTGAACTAGGTAATGTGATTTCTAAGAAGTGATAATGTATGTGCAGTGATTTTTGATATCAGTTCAGTGAATAATACGATTCAAAATGTGCTGGCTAAGACAGTAAGACACAGAAAGAATTGTTGATGTAAATTTGTTGTGCTCGTGTAGTCCAAATCTCGCAAGCTTTAAATTGTAGTATTTTCTAGTAATGGATAATT